>CAESWR010000057.1:1665635-1678578 GCA_903171835.1 Mullus surmuletus | reverse complement strand
CCTCGGTCTCATCCCTTTGTTTCTTGCATAACTCATCACTGCGGAGGCAAAGTGGGGTGCGTTTCCCCCCCCCGCCCCTCTTTTACTCCCTTCTTCTTCAGGGATTCGAAAGAAACACATTGGTTTGTGGTTTTGGGCTCGGCCCCCGATAGTTTTCCGCTCGCTGCCAGAGTTGGGCGGGGTGTTCTGGGTGTAGTTGACTAAGTTTCGCCACATGTGTTAAATTAAAAGGTTGCACCCCGATATTTTTTTGACGCGCTAAGACAGATTCAGGCGACTTCCCTCCTCCGACGAGACAAACTCTATTTTCGGTTTGTCTCGCTAATCTATCTTCCCCGATCACGTGTGTGGCACAGAAGCCCATTGTACAGCAGCGTAGAAGCACATCATAACACTCATTTCCCTCCTGCACACACCCAGTGTGCATGGTTGTTTTTTTTTTTTCTTTTTCTAAATTTCCTTGTGGGTCACTGGGACACTGTGAATGGAATCGGGTCACATTTCCATACCCGCGTAGATCCGTGAATATAGATCTTAGTGTCACTAGGGCAGATTCAGAGTCAGATTTCCTCACACACCGAAACACACACGTATAGTTTTGCATAAGATAAGAGTGACATGTATCACTTTTTTTTTGTTTGTTTGCTGCATCGCCCTCCAGCAAATCTGGATCCTCTTTCGCTTCGCCGTCTTCTAATTAGTTTCTTTGTCGTCACTGCCAGAAAGATAATGACAGCGGAGGGATCAATAGTGCGGTCGCCGAGGATGCCTGTGGTCGCCCGCTGCTATCAGTGCTGCAAAGGCTCATGGTCATGACGCGCTGTGATTGATGGTATCATAAGACGGCAGTTTATCACAAAGGCAGATCGCAAAAAGGAGAGACCCCCTTGAAGGACTAATTCAGTGATGTCACAAAAACATTTTTTTAGAAAGTTGTACTCACCTGACATCTAAAAAAAGAGTTAGAACCCAACTTTACCGTGTTCCTGACCTACTTGCTGCCTTAAAGGGATAGTTTGGATTTTTTGACATGAAGTTGTATGAGATCCTCACCATCAGTGTTGTTCATCAGCAGGTACTTTCCCCCACTGCGTCCGGTGAGCGGAGTTACGGACGGTTTCGGTGTTGCAGAAAGTAGTTCCGGCTAGTTGCTGGGGTAACACTAATAAAGTGTTTTGCTCCAAAAAACAACATAGGATCAAAAGAATAATCCATTTGCATCACAAATTCTTTGCCACAAAAAAGTCTGACCTCGCAATCACCAGGCACTATTTTACCTCTGTTAGTATCACTGTGCGCACCATCATTAGCTGTTTTACGGCGTTTACATGCTCGGAAGGAGACTCCTTCGGCCTACTACCTCCTTCAGCTGATGGAAAGGTGCATGCAGTGATACGAATGGAGGGAAAATAGTGTAGGGTGATTGCGAGGCAATGGATTACTCTTTTGAATGCATTATGTTTTTGGAGCAAAATGCTTTATCCGTGTGAGATCAGCAACTAGAGGGAAAAGTCACTGCTGATGAACGTCACTGACGGTGAGGCTCTCATACAACTTCATGTAAAAAAATCAGGACTATCCCTTTAAATTATAGAAAAGACTCAACCAATATCTAAAAAATGGAAAGTTACTTCACATCCTTGCATCTTTAGTCACTCATTCTACCTCAAAATTCAGCGTAAAAAGGCATCTTTGCTTCCTCCACTGAATGTTTTTTCCATTTTCTGTTTCCTTTATGTCATTACTCTGATGCCCAGCACTTTGTTTCACCTTTTAGCTTTTTACACAGAAAAAAAAAATTGCATTTGACAGGAGCCGGCCCCCCTGGGAGGTGACAGGGGCACGCTTAAATATGCGCTCGGCGTGCGCTGCTGCCGAGGTGGTGACATTTACTGATAGGAGCTCTCTCGCTGTCTCCCCGCGTTACAGCCGTCCTCAGATGCTGTCCAGACACACACACACACACACACACACACACACACACACACACACACACACACACACACAGAGACACACACACAGTACACGTTGCATCACCAGTGCAGCAAGTCTAAAAACCAACATCAGGTTTGAGACAAATTGGTTAGTCGGTCAGTTGTTTCTTGACGACCACATTCTATGATCTAACTGCTGCCACACAGGACTTTGCTCCTGTTTGTGTTTGTGTATGTGTGTGAGTGTGTGTGTGTGTGTATGTGTATGTGTGCTTGGCTCTCCGCGTGGAACTGTGTACGAGTCTCTAATTGTGTGTGTGATTGAAGGCCGCGCCGACTTTTCTCATGCTGATAATGACCACGAATTTGGCATCAGCTGCCGGGGAGTGTGAGAAAATTCTGGTCTTGCGTGCACACACACACATGCACACACACACACACACACAATCATAGCCTGGAAGCAGAGTTGAAATGCGAGGCGGACCATGTGGCAGTGTTTTCACTCCTGCGTGTCAGCACAGACAAAACCCATTCGACCACAGCAGCACAGCTTCACCATGTGTCTTAAGTTGCGTGTCTGTGTTTGAGTGAGTGAGTGAGTGAGTGAATGAGTATGTATGTGTGTGTGTGTGTGTGTGTGTGTGTGTGTGTGTGTCAGCATGCAAAGTTGTTCACAGTCAAAACAAATCCTTATACCATGTCTGCACATTAGGCATTTTGTGCCAGCCGCTGTTTGGTGTCGTTCCTTGCCATCTGTGTGTGTGTTTGTCAGCCACCAGGAATTTAAACTGACGAGAGAGAGGAAACAGGAGGGAAGGAAATGCATGAAGAATGGAATGAGAAAAAAGGAAATCTCGACTCCGTGTGGACGTGCATGGAAATTTATGCTGCTGGTGCCACAGTTTGTCCTCTCCGACGGGTCCTCAAGTGGCTCCTGACGTCCATGGGGCGGGGGGGGAGCAGGAGTGGGCGGGAGGAGGCCGTTGAAGAAAAGTGAGATAGCGACACTAATGAAGACGAATGAAGGCCTGTTTTTGTCGTGGTGTAGCAGCCAAATGTTTAGTGTTTTCTTGACCTTAGCAGTCACTTCACAAATAGGTGGGAGGGTCACTCGGAGGGGGGAGTGAAAAGATCATTGTGTGTGTGTTTCGGTCATTTTATGAACACACTCCTCTTTTTAGCCAGTAGATACATTTAAACTTTTTTGGTATCTTCCATTTGACAGCTGTTTTATAATTAGGGCTAGGTATTGACGGAAACAACCCAGTACCAAGTAGTATCGGAACTGCACTGTCAAACAATACCTGCAATCGGTTGTTTTTGTACCCAGACCTCGAAAAAAAGAATCACCACAAGCGTAATTTGAGCACTTTCAAAATGTATTTGTGTAAAAATCTTTTGAATGGGGAGGAGTGGCGGCATTTGCACAACTGTGATTGCTTTCTATTCGCATGATTAATATTGAATGAAGTAACAAAAAGTATCAAATGAAGTACTCAATTGGTATCGGTATGGTTTTAAGGCTACTGGTATCGGTACTGGTATAGAAGAAACCCAGCCCTGGTTATAACAAATGAAAATGTCTTTGAGTTCCTTATTTCCCCGCAGCCACGTGAAGGCAGCAGACAGGACGCGAAAATAACACCAGGCTGCAAGCGGGTGAAGAGATTGCCTGCTCATACGTCTTTATTCTTCCTGTTTATCTTTGACTCTGATCCGGTTCAAGTGGATGTCGGCGAAATATTTAGGGGGAGAGTGGCCAGTTTCGTCCTTGCGTCCGGTCAAGAGGAGACGTTTTCTGTCAGCCGGACCACGGAAGTCATCTGTTTGTCTTTCCAGCTCACCTTACGGCTACCTCCTCCTCCCTCCCTCCCTCCCCGACATGTCTGAGCATCAACCATAAACCAACCCCTTTGTCAGCGACGTGTATCCCAGCATCCTGTGGGTGATGGCGCTGTCAAATACATCCTGTTCCATTTCCTGTCCCTGTCGCCATCCTCCCTGCAACCCCCCCCCCAGGAGACCCTTGACTGTACACTCGGATGGCAGAGGAGAGAGGAGGGGGCAGGCGGGGGGAGGGGAGGGGGGGTAAAAACGTATTGTACAGCATCCACTGGGCTCTCCCCAAATGTCTCCGGTGTCCAGCGGATGTGACACGTCTTTCACCGTCGCTTCCTGCTGGATTTGGGAAAAGTAGAGCGGCGGTGATGAGTTGGCTCGCGGAAAGGGATCGTCAGAGGGGTTTCCGGACGCTTTGGAAGTTATGATTAAAGCAAACAATGTAAGCACCAGGAGTCGTTCATACACATAATTACCTTTTTTTTTTTTTTCTCTCCTCGACTTTAAACACAGAAGAGGAGGTCGAAATGATACGTGCCTGACGCGCCGGGTTCCAAGGCGCATTTTTTGTGGTCTGCTCTGCGTCTCCAGAGGGGGAAAAAAATTGATCGCAGCTCGACGTGTCCGAGGGATGTTTGCAAAAGCGCTCAGTATTCGAATCAAAGAGTGTGATTTCTGGAGAAGAGAGGAGAGAAAAATTGAGCTGAATTTACTGAGGAGGTTTGGGAAGTTGCAGCTGCTGAACATTCATACCTCAGCGCACAAATACATCTGCAAATAATAACTCATTAAAAACAACATTTCTTCGGTGCACCGGCGTGTGGAAATAAGACTTGTCCGGGTTCTCCTGCGAGCCAGATTAAATTAAAACTCACTATTCTTCAGGCTTGATTGCTCAGCAGCTTAGTCCGACAAAAGAGAAGCATTTCAAGAGTGTGTGTGTGTGTGAGTGTGTGTCGGCCCTCCAAGCATGTGCCGATGACCCCCCGACTCTGCAACTGAAAAGAGCTCGAGGACCCCGTATGAAGAGCGTGTGCAAGCCGTGCCACATCGCCGTGGCAACGACTGCTTGCCGGCAGATAGCAGTGGCATCACCGTAGCAACCTCCGGGGGGTTGGGGGGTCACAGGTTGTAGGGGGGCTCCGTTTGAGTGCTCCTCTCCCTCCCTCGCACACACCCCTCTTTCTTTTGTGACGGGTTTTTTGCGATTGGCCGACGTGTGTGTGGGCTCCTTGAACGCGTGCAGCCGGGGCGGCGCAGAGTTGCCGATCGAGAGTGTGTGTGTCAGTGTGTATGTGACGTGAAGAGTGTTTGGCTGGCGTGTTGGCGGCCGAACCATGATTTCAGCGGCTTTGTGTGTAACAAGATAATATCATGCCTGTTAATGGGATTAGGATTTGGAGCCGCAAGCCAAGGAGGAACCCCTATGCCGGTAGGCGCTTTTATGTCTGTGCGTCTTTATGTTTTTTCGGTGGGCTTCAATGACACACACAATCTTACCAAAAATCCTTACGCGGAGACTCTCGCATCCTCAGAATGCAACAAAATTAGAACAAACTCTAACAAGTCGGCAGCATCATCACTTCAAACTAACGTCATTCCTCGCTTGAGGTGTCCCGATCCGATATTGATATTAAATATTGGTCCGATATCAGTGTAATCCGATACTCATTTTTTTTCTTACTATGGACCGGATGGGTGTCTTGAATAAAGCTTGACTTGAATTGAATATATCGGCCTGCATCTAAAATCGATCCGATCCGATACAAGCAGGCCATTCCAGACTCCACTCTCGCACTTCTAGGATTTATTGAGGGTATTTTTTTAGGGTCTTCTGATTTATTTATTTTTTATTCTTATGTCTAAGGTAAGAATGTACGTAACCCATTGGTTAATAATAAATGAGTTGGTTTTTCTCATCCCTGCTGTTGCTGACTATTGTTCTCTCTCTGAGTAATATCACTTGATCAAGCCTTTTCTAACATTCCATACTACAAAATAAGTAATAAAAGTATGTATGATTCGTGCCGATATCGGAGCGGATCGATATTGGCATCGGTATCATATCAAAAGTGAAAACGTTGTATCGTGACACACTTATCGCGAAGGTAGAGGAATGCAAACTCTCAGAACTTCACAGCTTCACAGGAGTGAAGGCGGAGGTTCCTGGGTGGAAACATGTTGAAGGAAGATGACGGCGCGAAAACGGAGGAGCTAAAATAGAAAAGACACCTGCGCGATCGAGGTGTGAATTAGAAGGGGAAAAAAAACAAAACAGAGGAGGGGAGGATGAGAGATAGTGGAGCAGAGCAGAGTGCTTTTGTTGACGCCGGCGGTCGGCAGCGAGGACTCGGAGAAGAAGCGTCAGAGAGGCAGAGAAGAGGTGGACGCAGATGGAAACCGGCAGGCAGGTCGGGACTCGAGTGGCTACAGGTGGAGACGCACTTTCTTACTAAATTCATTTGTTTGACCGTTTTTAATAGTGCTGATGACTTGGTGATGACACACACGGTGGAGCGCTGTGTCACGTGTGTGTGCACTCTGAGAGGCTGCACCGTAACAGTTGTGACCATTTAGCCGCCGTCATTTGCATCCTTAATGACACGTTTCGTCTGAGTTGCTACACCGCTGTACGACAACAAATCACGTGTGCACAATTTTTATGGAAGTGTTTATTTGATGAATTATGGAAGTGTTATTTTATGAATGAATTATCACAAGGACGATAATTTGGAGACGTAAGGGCTCAGAGAAGTCCTTTTCTTTTGTGTCTGAATCAAACTGCTTCATCTTTTTCCTTCTGTTAATCGCCAACATAAGTGCTGATGCTCACACACACACACACACACACACGCTCGCGCCCCAGCCGCCCACCAGCATACCCGAGGTGTGATATTGCTTATTAGTGGCGCAACAATAGTATTCCATCAACACGTTCTCGGCTTTTTCTCCTCTCACTCCGCACGTTTGTCGTCATTATCGGTTACCATGCCGCCACAACCTCCTTCCCGTCCGCGTCGATCTGATTATATTTTATCGCTGATGGTTTTCAACGTCCGTTTCCTGATTGTATCTCAGCATCCTTCTTTTAACTCTTCTTATCTGCGGCCCTGTTTGAACTTTTCTCCGTTATCTCAGTCCGTGACTGGTGCTGTTTTTCGTCCTGGTGTTTGTTGGTGCAAAAATATAAAACAAAGTGACGCATCCCCTTAATTAGCAACAGTGAAGCAGCATCAACAGCGGGTATGAGCAAGGCAAATTAGGTCATTATGTTATTAGTTAATGGTCACATGCTCTTGGGGATGATATGAACACATTTCTGATTTCACGGACACTTAGTTGCTGCTCATGTCGCACATGATCAAGAAGTCAAGCTCACGCAAGACATATTTGCTGGTAAAATAGTAAAGGTACTCCATTATTTTAAATCGTACTCTCATCTTCTTTCCCCATGCTTTTCTCCCTGGATGCGGCTTCTCCCTGCCTTGTCTCACCACTGTTTGACCTCGCCTGCATTGACTCACCAGGTAAGTGCTTTTATTTTGTCATTTTTATTTATTTTTTGACAATGAGTGGGGTGTGTGAACCTGCTGCTTCCCATCCTCACCTCTGTCCTCCCCTCTGTGCTTTGTGTGGCGAGTTGGCCTTCACAGACCAAGTTCGATCATAATATCAGTCCTGTTTTTTTTATTTTGAATTTCTTTTATGGGAACGTAGATGTTGATGAATGAGGTGAAATGGGAAGACGTCGGTTTAAAGGTATGTCAGCGGGGACGACCTCAGGGGTGTCGTCTTTTAACGTGGGAACAGAAAACGAAATTCTGTCCGGGGCGTGTGAGATCATGAACTCCGGTGTTTTGTCAGCGCTGTACCATGTAGAGCCCACAGGCACCGCTCTGTTTTCCTCCCCACGTCTTAGTCGAACACACATACACACACACACGCACACGCACACACACACACACACACACACACACACACACACACACACACACGGTGCCTCCGATCACCACCCACAGCGGCACAGATCCCTCAGCTCAGCCATAAAGTGTTTTCTCACTGTAGTGGCTTGACCTGCTCTCACACCCCTATGACCCATATCGCGTCTCCTCACACTGCTCCTCTTTTATTTGCTCGCTCGCGCAAAAACAGCCCGCAGCCATCTCCTGCCCCCCGTCCGACCGGTCCGACCAGCCACTCAGACCCCGAAAGATTTATAAGCCGTGTTCATTATTTAAGCGGCGAGGAAACTGTTTGTGTAAGGAAGCACCTCTGCTTCTGGGGCTTTTGAGGGATTTGGGGAGCGCACGAAAGGTCAGAGAGGTGTTGAAAGGATCCATCCGGTGTGACTTCATGCACTTTACTGTCGTGAAAGGAGCTCCCTCTTTGTTTTTCTCAGGGGGGGAGCGTATGTATTAAGTTATCGGCTCAATAAAAGAACCATTAAGAAGTTCTGCTCAAGAGAAAGGCCCGCAGTGCATCAAAGGCGTATAAACGTCACAACATGACCTTCATTCTCACTATGTGGGCGGGTTAGATAATGCCCGTTTGTCCGTTTGATTGGCGGCAACTTGTACAAGACATTCTCTTAGGGACGTCTAACTGTGTGAGCAGACAGCAGGCGGCGTCTCCATTTGTGGCTTTCGGGGCCTGGAAGCTCACCGGCCACCGCGGAGCCAGACCTCGGCGGGCAGACTGCGACACCGCCGCAGCTAAATCATCGCGTATCCAAACTGGAGTCTGGACGCATAAAACGGTTGTCTGAAATCATGAAAATGGAAGTCTGTTTTAGATCCATAGCAGAGGTTGCAACCAGTACTCGAGTTGATAAAATGACTTATGTCATTTTATCAATGAACATGGTATTACTACTATTTCAACATTAATTTTGTGCATATCGAGTAAACTTTACAGCCTGTACGAAAGTTAATACTATCTGACACCTAACCTCCATAACATGCATGTTGTTTTAGGAGTATAATCATTATCTTTATGCTTTAACAATAATCAAAAGGGTACAGAGATGGTCTCAAACCTTCCGCGCTGTTCAGCACAAATTATGTCCCCATATGAAAACCCCCCCCCTGATTTCTCTTTGCAACTTGAATACTGGTTGCGACGTCACAGACGAGACCACCCGCTCATCTTCTTCATACATCACACCTTTGTAAATCTTTCTGTGTGTGTGTTAGACCATACAGGATCTCATGGGCTGGGTATTCAAATATTGAGGTTAAGCCTGTGTGTTTCGTGTGTTCGCACGGTCTCGCTGTAGTTCAACTCATCTGTGCGAGTGCCATTTTCACCTCATAATCTGAGCCCATTGGCAACAAGTAGATGAATTCTCCTGTCCCGCTCCCTCCCTTCTTTTTTTCTTGGCCGACGGGAGTGTAAAATATTTGACTCTGACACACAGTGAATCTTTTTACAGGAGCACAAGGTAATGAATCACAAAGCTCTCAAGTTTTGGCTTAAAATCTTGGACTGACAGTAAATGTTTTGGTTGGCCGGGAAACACCCGTATCACATTGTATACCTAAGCGTCACTTTAGCTTCTCTTCTTCTGCATCTTAGTGTGTGGGAAATGCTGTAATGACAAAAAAACAGAGAGTGTATTTGATTTTGGACCCTGAATGTTGGGAATAGAAAAGGCAGATGATTCTACATGATTAGTTAAACACAGACAAAGCATCTTCCGAGTCTTTCATCCGGAGGAATCTGTTCCGCCGTCACCGCCGCCGTGCTCTTTAATGAGGCAGCAACACTATTGTCTAGACGAGTGGGAGGCAGCGAGATCGCCTCTCCAGAAGCGGAGCGGTGGCGAGCGTGTCACCCACAGATAACCATGTTTACACAATTCTTTTTCAACCAACGGCGTACCCTCCACTTAGCGCCGCGAGCCGGCGTTACGACCACGGTCTGCTTGGGTTTACGATGGAGCTTTTATAGAGACTGCGGAGGCCGCCGGCTCGGAGCTTTCAAAAACATCCGTTGTCTTGCTTCACTTATGACTTGAAGAATACACTTTGCATGGAGACATTCGGGGTTGTGTTTGCTGTGCTCGTGCAGCCTGTGGACGCCGCACTCGCCTTGGTGGCTCATTTTGCTGCTTGAGCCGAAGGGTTTTCACTCTGTAACGTCACGGTGCTGGATTTTGAGTCACGGCATCGCCATCGTGCTTAATCCATGAAACGTTTTCATTGTTTTTGACGGTGGAAATTCCTCACCGGCAATTGCAATGAGATGGTCAGTATCAGACGACAGCATTACACACATGACTAAATAAATTCTTTATTTGCGATGCTGCAACTACTGAGACTCACATATTTTGAGTTTACAACCAGTTTTTTTAGTTCATCCATAATAGTCTTTTAATGAACAGCACACTCATTTTGCTGGTATTATTAGGCATATATACTCTGCTACTAAGAATGCACCACAGAAGATGGGTGGTTTCTCCATTAGATAAATATATTTTTTTATTATTCTTATTTTTACATGGTGATTTTTTTTTTGTCAGGTATAGCTGCACCAGATGCATTTGATTTTCAATAAACAAGTTAAAAAAAGCTTGGAATTTTTTGTATCGAAAAAGTATCGAACCATGACAAAACATATCGAACTGAACCGAACCATGAATGCTGTGAATTTGTTGAATTTTGAATCGTTGCAGCCCTAGTATTTAAGATGTTTCTCTGCACTTTAAAAGAGGGAAACGGCCTTGTGCGGCATCATGGGCATAAAAAATGAGCTCTGATAGAGGCTTCCTTCTTAAGAAACATAAGCCGATTTGAGCTCAGTCGGAGGCCCCGGAGGAGGGGAGGGTGATTCTGCAATCGGAGACTCCATGAAAAAATACACAATACCTGTATCGGGCTTTTCTTTTCATTTCTTTCATTAGTTTAGTAACTGAATACTTTGAGGAGCGAGCGGGGTGAGCTCACCGACGCCCTGTGGCTCCTCGCCACCCGCAGGCGGTGGTCACCTCGCGCACTGGCACGTGCAAACTGCAAATAAAGCCTGCACACCCCAGACACGTGGACGTCTGCAAACACACACCCACACACACCCACACGCACACCTGTGAGCCAGAGAGTCATGAAGGCGGAAAACACAAGCAGGGAGTCGTGGCCGCAGTGTGGATGCACAGTGGGTGGGCGGCCCGAGACTGGTGGCCTTTGGCTCGGAGTCCGAGGTGGGCCGAGAGTTTGCGTTACACCCCCTACCACCTCTGACACAAAGAGTGGCTCTGTTTAGAGAAAGGCGAAGTTAAAAGATTTGGGTGGGGGGGGGAGAAACGCCAGGGATGTGATCTGAGGTGGACGGAAAGCAAAGAGACAAAAAAATGTGCAGGGATGCAGGAAGACAGATGGGAAGAAGGGGAAGAGGGGAGAAATGGAGGGTGGCCAGATGGAACTCTGCTCTCAAACTTGACAGCTTGTGGGAGGAATTTCTTGAGGGAGCACTATTTCTATTGTGTGTGTGTGTATTTGAATATGTGTGTATTCTTTGACAAGTCTTGATAAAGAGTCAATTATAGCGCCGTGAACTAATGCCTTTGTTTACATTACATTGCGTGGGTGTGTTCCCTATTTTGAGTTGAGGCATTGTGGTGTGTGTGTGTGTGTGTGCACGCGTGCTCCCCATTACACCCACAACGCGTCCGTAATGGGCCTTGAAACCCCCAGCGTGTAACGGCTGGAAGTCGGCGCTGCCAGCTGGTCTGGCCCGGCAAACCGCTGATCTGGATTCGGCCCTTAAATCCCCTCGCTAACGGCACCGCTCGCTTTGGGAGCCGCTCTTGGATCAGGAGCGAGGAGAGTGAGCCAGCCGGGGCGGCGGAAAAGAGGCTGCAGACAAGAACGTGCCTGTGTGTGTGTGTGTGTGTTTGTGTGTGTGTGTCTGTGTGTCTGTGTCTGTGTGTCTGTGTCTGTGTGTGTGTGTGTTGGTAAATTAAAGCTGGTCTCAGTCCAGCTTTTAAAAGGGGGCGGTTGCGCGAGGTTGATGTAGTGCTATGAGCCAGGATAAAGAAGGATGAGCTCGGAATAGTGAACGATTTGCGTGTTTGTGTGTGTGTGTGTGTTTGTGTGTGTGTGTGTGTGTTCCTGCTCCTGCTCCTGCCTGTGTGTCAGACAGCTCCCAGCTGTAGAGGGCAAAGAGCCAGACCCAAAGTCAGCCCCTATTGTCACGGTAACGGTCGGCCTGCCGTCTGCTCGATCAGCATAATTCTTCCCTCGGCTGTCTTTTTTTTTATCTTTCATCCTTTGTTGTTGCTCTACAATCGTTCTCTGCGCTCCACGTCTTCATTAAATCAGTGTTCACACGTTTCCTGAAGAGCGCGTTTTTGTCACACCACGCGCGCTGACACACAGGAGTGATGGGCGAGGGCCACACACGCACGTACACACACGCCACATTGTGCACGAGGACCAAGCTGCACGGCGAGATTGCTGCTACTGTTGTTTCACACATCCTGGCTTTTATTAGAGTTTTCCTCCCACTTGTGTGCTTGTTAAAGAGCTTTTATGTATGTAAACACATGGCACATAACACTCGCACCTCTTAGCGGCTCGTAAAGCTCGCACTTGATGAAAAAACACCTTCGCTTTTATCTCGTTTTTTTTATCCTTAGTATCCCTGTTTTTGTGTGTGTTTTTTTTCCCTCGTCACACAATCTCTCTCACACACACACATGCAAAGAAAAGGGCTTCAGAAGGGGACAGCAACACCTGTAGTATGCCGGGTGACCCCCAGAGGGATTTTGGTGCGCGTGTTGCCAGATTGGGCTCCCGGTGGGTCGCCAGATTGGCTGTCAGCGCGTGTGCTGAACTTTGTCTTCACCTCTGTCTGACCATCCTGCCCCCACCTCCCACCCCTCCCTTTTTAGACTTCTCCCTGCCTAATTTCTGCATGAAAATGACTTGGCCAGTGCTATAAATCACAACCTAGAGAGGTTTATTTCCCCTATAAGACAGCCGCGTACCGTCGAAGAGAGGAAAGTTTCCACAAAAAAAAGTTAGAAAATGAGTCCTTTGTCCAACCCTGCTTGCTTTTTTTTCAGGGTCACATTATTCAGGGGGCCGGTCGCAGTGTTAGTCCAGAGGCAAGAAAACATTGTAGACTGATGAATAGTCCCAGAGCTCTATGAATCAAAACAAATGATGTCAACC
>CAESWR010000057.1:1621352-1644169 GCA_903171835.1 Mullus surmuletus | reverse complement strand
CCCCTTCCCAACAAAAATCACACACATGCATGGGCAACTACACACACACCCTTCCTGTAAGAATGTCAGTGCGCTTCTTAAAGACTTTGTGTGCACTGTGTCACAGCTGTGAGACACCACCAGGGGGAGACATTCCTCTTTAGCACAATCAAGTAGCTCTGAATTTTCCTTTTACTTTGAACTTTTTTGTAATCTCTGCAGTTCTGGTTTCAGGTCAGTTTTTTGTGACTCAGGGTCCCTATCTGTCCAACCTTGTCTTAACTTCGGCCCCCTCCTACTTTACTTGCCAGCTTGATAGGCTGGTCCAGCCTATCAATCTAAGTATGGCAATGAGATGCACGGAGAACCAAGATGATAAAGGACGTATCCTCAGCTGTCAGGTGATTTGATCGGTTCTGACTTCACACCCCTGTTTAATCTGAGCATATCACTTTATTTGCCATTTCTGTGTTGTCTGCTGCACTAACATCTGTCCATGGTACCCTGTCAGGTCTTACCTCGGAATACATCTGTGCCCCAACTCCAACCAAAGCTTCCAAACCTGTCTACTTTGTGCACTATCATGTGGTTTTTTTAACTGCATGTCAACTAGATTGGTGCAAATGAAGGTGTATCTGAGGCAGCAATTTGATGTTTGGCTTGCATGCATCTTCTCACTTCGTGGCACAAGCACACTTCATCCAGGTTAACCGGCTGACCGATATACAGCACATCCTCTCACACCTGCCACACGTTCGAGTGCTGGAGGTGAAGTAGTTAATTACTTACCGCATGGCGTCCATCTGTGTTGTATGTGTGTGCGTCTGTCACAATCAGAGACTAGGGATGGAGCCTGGATAATCTGGGGTTTACAGATTAGAACAGCAGCGTTGAGAATCAGAGGAACGGGGGAGGAGGGGGGGTGGACGGGAGGTGAGGCCATGTGGGACCCACTGGACAAGAGGACGGAGGATGCTCTCGGATGCTAAAAAATAGTTGCAGCTCTCATATAGAGGCACTGATCTTTTAAAATCTCAGCCTTTTAGAAACATGTGCAATGGTGTTATAACTTTTTTAGGATTTCACACAACTGGCGATGGATGCTTCGGGATGATTGCTCAAGACAACAGTATTTTGAAGAAATACTACTTTTATCACAAAGATTTTCAATAGGACACTGCTGTTTGTTTTTTAAACCTCATGTTGGAATATTTCAGATTTTTTTTGTGGTCGTCTTTTGGGGTCAAACGTTGTGCTTTGCAACCCGCGGTGCTTTGCAACGCGCGGAGATTGCCAACAGCCAGCGGGCAAAAAGCTGTAGTATTTCTGTGGAATATTTGTTTTGGAGGTAAATCTTGTAATCTAAACTCTGCACAGCCTTCTTTTGTCAGGCAAATCAATGCAAATCAATAGGATCCCCCGAGAGGGAGAGGAAGGACAAAAACAGTAGGAGGAGGCAAGAGGAGGAGACAGAGGGGGGATTGGGGTCCCCTGTGTGTTGCAAAAACCTCCGCACTCACCCGCAGCCTCTGTCCCACCACCTCAAGTGGAGGGTCCAGGGAGAGAGGGTTGTGCAAGAAGGAGGAGTTGGGGGTTTGGGTCCTAGACAGAGCAGGGGAGGGTGGGTGGGTGAGGGCGTTAAGGTCTTTAGGCGGGGATGATCACATACGTGCACTGCCTGTCCTCGGAGCCGGTGGTCAGCTGCTGGCACAGGGCCTGCTATGAGGGCCCCCCCGGCGGGAAACGAACCCTGTGCTCCTTCCACCCTGCCAACAAGATGGGGAACAGTCTCAAGCGCGAGGCCTTTCCCAGCCCCCAGCCCATCAGGACAGAGGGCTGCCTGCGCAGGCGTCTGCTCTCCGTGTCAAAGGTCCACCAGAAACAGGACTCTCTCTGGACACCCAAACCCCTGCTAGGACCCGTCGCCAGCAGCTTGCCAGGAAAGACACAAACTTATCAGGATGGCAAAGGTACAGAATTAAGATTGGGATATCGTTTTTAGCAGTTTGACAAGTTTAAGTTGTCCTTGTGCAATACAACTTTCCAAATACTGTCTGATGCTACCACTGAATAGCATCTATATTCTGCATCCAGTAAATGCTGTATACATGCAGTTTGTAGAACCAAGATAGATTTGCTATATTCTCATTCAGAAGGAGAAACAGATTGCAAGCATCTGTGATTATACAGCTCCTGCCTTGGTCTTTAAGGCTGCACTACCCATGTAGCTCTCTGTGAGCCTCTTAATAAGACTTAAAATGAAACCCCATTGCTGTTTTACTGCAGGATCGCATGTGGTGTTTGTCTTGGCTGTGATGCAGACTCACTAGGTGTACTTAAGTCCCCCTGAAACCTAGATGGAAAGAATGATACACTGTTTAGTCCCAGTGCTAGAAAGTCACGACACATGCAGGGGGAAGCTTTTCCCAAGCTGGTCTTTGTCTCTTCCTATTAAGTGATTTCCATCCCCCGTAACTGAGTGATCCGCACCGTCTGTCTTTTCCTGCACATCTCAGTATGTGTGTGCATGTGTTATTTTCCTGAGCGTTGTGTGACATCAATCCACATTGTGACCTCTGAGACCTTTGACCTTTGGTGTAGTGCCGGGGAGTTCTCAAGGCACAAAGTGGCTGGCCCTGAGGCGAATATTGTCACTAATGCACACAAAACCCACCATAGAACTGGTTAGTTAGTGTTTGTGTGAACTGTATAAAAGTTGTTAAGCATGTGAAATCTGTTGCCTCTTTGTGAGAATATGTGTCCACGTGCGTGCACCCTCTGGTGTGACAGTAGAACCTGATAACTGAGCACAACGTTCCCTGGGTGTCCACCCCTGGGAACTTGAGACAATGGTGAACAGCTGGAGGTGATGGGCGAGGTCTTTGGGTAGTGTAACTGAGCAGACAGTATTAGGGTGACAGAGTTGACGCGGCTGGGGTTATAGTGGTGACCCACTTTCACCTCCGCTACTTCATGAAGTAGCCATGAAGAAGAGAGAATGCTCAGGGATTAAAGGAAGTCTAAAATATGTCTTTTTGACCTCAGTTTCTTTTTTCGCACTTCTTGTCAAGTGATCATTAAGAGAGATGTAAAACGTGTCAAAAACATAACACTCAAGGCGGTTCGTCTTTCTCTGCGTATACACGACCAAAAATCAAATCCTTTTATTCCTGTGCATTTAGCGTAACGAAACGCTGCCAGACGAGTGTGGTCCGTCCTCACGCCTGCTTTGGCTAACATGTCGTGACAGCTCAAGATGTCGCCTCCATGGGTACAGTATTGTCTGGGCTTTGTAGGGTGAATCAACCTGCAGCCACTCTGGCTCCATGCACCACTGGGCAGTCGACTCCACAACACAAAAATTGTACATCGTGGACTGGAGTTTGTCTAATAAGCCCTTTTGTGTGGAGCTCCTGTCTCCCAGAGTTTCTGCTGTCATTATCTCTGTGTGGGTTGTGTTGTTCCGTTCCTCCTGTCTGCCCGTTTTCTGCTTTATTCTCAAACATCGTATCCCATCCTATTGCGGCGTAAGCGTAGAACACTTTTTCTTTCAGCCAGTTCATGGTGGAGCAGGTGTTTCACCCCCCACCCCCCTATAATCCTTTTGTGGCAGGTTCAGGCAGTGGACCAATCAGTGCCAAAGGATCCCTGGGGACAAGCACCTGAGGGAGGCCAGGCTCAGAGAGTAACTAGATGAGACCGAACTAAATTGATTGAACATGTTTATGGGGGAAGTGCTCCTGGAAATAGGTTAACTTAATATAATTGTGCTGCTGGGAATCAGGAAAGGTTGTTTTTTATTGTTGTCCATGTTTTGTCAGTGATGGTTTTTCACTGCTCTTCCCCTTCAAAAAATGACACAGCATAAAGACATTGTTCATTGTTCTGCTCTCTTAAACCTTCCCGTTTCTAAACCAGTGGTCCAGCGTGCTATGTACAGGTTTGAGGTAACAACATCACAATATCTAGTTAATTCACCTCTCTAATTAACAGCGAGCAAAGCCTGATAAGACGTTCTCTCAGCCCATGCCAAATGACATTGAGTCAAAGCAGCTTCTCTGTGCTCTGACTCAGGCATTCGAGTTGCACTATTAAGCAAAAAAACCCCACAATCTTATTTTTCTGGCTGTCTTTTCAAGGCTTATGCCCACATGCACTCACAACGTAGATTAGTGAAGACACACTTGGTCCTGAATGTGTATGGAAACCCCCCCAATTGCCGGTCAGAGGGGGAGAACAATGGAGTGGAGGGCATGACACACAGCGTAATGAGATGGAGAAAAGGAGATTTCACACACACTCAGAATTTCGGGAATCGGGGGGGTCAGGGGTTTAGTTAGGGTCATTCAACTGTAAAATAGACCATGGCTGTGTTTGCCTTCAAAGCAACTCTGTCTGCCTCAATCCTTTTTTTCCCTTCTCCCGTGGTCATCCTTTCATTAAGCCCTTAACCCTGTTTGTGTCGCTGTGAATGAGTGCATGTCTGCCCAGTCTGTTTGTGTCCAAAAAAGCACAGGCCTCCAGTCCAATCCACACCCCCGTGGATGGCTGTTTGGACAGAAGACTGAGGCGGTGGAGAGCAATCAGTGGGTAATGGCTCGCCGTGGATCTAACAGACGGGGATGTCCCAGCTTGTTAGAGTCCTAACAGGCAATGCTTGGCCAGTGACGGCCGAACCAGGTGCCGCTCCATCATGTGAGGCCAAAGCCTAATCGAGTCATCACAGACAGATATTGGGAGCTAATCAAGTTGCGCACAGTTCTTTTGGGGGTGTGCCTCCCTGTGTCTGTGTGTTGATTAGAACAGAACCATTTTTATTATCCCTGTGGAGCGAGGCCCCGGGAATGATGGTGTGCTCCATCACTTTTATGCAGTGATTAGATATTAATGGAAACCAAAGGTTGAGAACACTTTGTAACACCAACATATTGTTTAATCGCAACATTATTTATTTCAAACAGGGTTTTTAGCCCCCCTCCCATGATTATTGTAAATGATAAAGTGGTCAAATTAATTGAGTGCATCTGGGGCCAGCTGGCTTTTCCTTTGGGAGTTTGGAAGCAGTGGAGAAGGCAGGGACAAGCGAGTGTTTGGTTTGGTGCTCAGGTGTAAGAGACTGTCTCACCATCTCATACATGCACAATTGACTTTCAACTAATGGCTTTGTCACATCAGGATACGACAGCCAGATAATGACAGAGCTCCACGGAGACATTCTAATTGACCAAACATAGGAAGGAAATGGGAAGATGCTCGCTTACATTTAAAAGTTTTATTGTGCATCCTGTTGTCTCTCTATTTAATGGTAAATTCCAAGTTTCACCTCCTTCAGAAAGTCTGTTCACTCTCTTGAGGTGTGTTTGGTTTGTTGTTCCCCCTCCGCTTCTCCCAGTCGCTGGCCTCTGTTAACATGGGGAGCCTCCTGGAGGACTGTTTATGCACTACACTCTCTCTGGTCCCTGATAAAGAGGACTCTTGATGCATGTACATTTATGTAGGTTTTTTAGATGCTCTTGGTGGTTAATGCTGATGTACACACTAACCCAAATATGCAGGTTTTCTTAACCCACTTTATGTGCAGACATGATGAGCTCAATACATCACTGGAAAAGAAAACCGAGTGCAAGGATTTGTTACAACGGCTGCAAACAACGAAGCGATTTAGCAACTTAATGGGAGCTCTATTTTACTCTGCAGCTTCTACCCTGTTCTTGAGCCCCAATCAGTTCAACAGTGCCCTTATTGTTAGTAAGACAATCTAATTGAAAAATCTAATTGTGGCGTAGTGTGGGATAAGTGAGTTTAATCACTCCATGGCTCTGCCGACCTCAGTCACAGCTCATTTCTTTAATGAGACCTGCTATTAGAAGGAGCTTTTTTCACCTCATGCTGCTTTAAGTCTGGTCCTCTGAGGCTCCTGGCCCTGTTTGCACCACTGACCAGTTTGCGCACACGCACATTCCTGACACCGTACTTCATGTAAAGTGCACCTGTGACTCAAAGCACTCAAAAGAATCGGGTGCCACTGATTCATAATGAACCTGTTTGATGAGATTTTTGAGGGAGCATTTTGCACTTGCTACAACAAAAGAAAAAAACTACTTGAAAAACAAGAGGTTCATTGAAATTTAATGCTGGTTTCAGTTTTGGTCATAGGGATTGACAATGGATTTGATCATGCCTGCTGTAGAAATATACAAAAAATGTGGAAAAATTCCACATTCTTAACTGAGTCATCTTTTATTACCCCACCTTGTGCGACAGACACAGACTCCTTCCTGACTTCAATTCCTCCCCAGACCTCTTTATGTTACAATCAGCTGGAGGTTCCATTAAGCCTTGGAAAGCAAAGCAAAGCCACTGAAAAGCTCATGTCCCCCCATAGAGGCAGATTAAAAAAAAAAAAAAAAAGGGGGGGGGCTGAGAAGGGAGCGAGGCAAGAAAGTGATTTGAAGAGACTCTTTAAATCTCTCTCATTAACGAGTAGTCCTCACCATGGCAACATTGCTTTTCAAGGGTTTAAAATCCTCATGTGTAGATGATTGGGGTTAAGGACAAAAAAGATAATGCAGTGAAACCAAAGCGGTAGTATTTTTTTGTTTGAAAAACCTCAGGGGCTCTGCCCTGACAGCAGTTTTATTCAAATTTTGTCTATTGCAAAGTGCTAAGTTCCTAGACTGTTGTTGTAAACCTTTTTTAAAGCGCAATATAGGATGACCATGGAAAACAAATGATGCCTTGTGGGGGGATGTTGCTCATTTCTGTCACTTCTTGCCACAAGGGGGTGTTAGAATACAGGCGAGCAGAGGGATGGGACAGCAGCTTGTCTGTTTAATGCTTCAAAGTTGATTATCAGCGAAACATCATTTTTAAAGAAACGGCTTTTAAAAAGCCTCAGTGTTCAACATGTTGATGAGATTATGGTAATTACAGAATGTAATTAGAATTGAATTAATCGCCAATCAGGCCAAAGGCCCACATTTATCTGCACCAAAGACACATGAGGTGTCACAAGGAATTTAATTTGGAATAGGTGGTCTTAAATTTCAGGGTATTTGATCAGGGAGCCCGTCTTGTCTCCCGGGGGGCTCATTAGGGAGGTTGCATTCACTGCATCGGAGAGACCTCCGCTCTCTTTATTAATGCCTCCATCCCTTCATTATTGCTCAGACGGGACAGAGTGGAGAAGGAGGGGGAGCCGAAAGGGTCGTTTATTAAAGAATTGGAGGGGGTTGAGGAGAAAGAGAGAGGGAGGGAGGGAGGGGTTAAGTGGATTTGGGGTGCTGCTGCTTTTTTCCCAGACAAGGTTTCAGTAGAGGATTATCATTGGCCAAACCTGGTTTAGCACATTCATGAAGCACATCTGTGAAATGCATCCTCACGTCTGCTATGCCGCCGCCAATCACACACCAGTTTGAGCGGACTCGTCCGCCTGCGTACACATGTGTGTTTTGCTGATGATACTGATCAGCCTCTGAGCACTAAGCCTGTCCTGAGACATACTTAAACCTCTCTGCCTTTAACCCCGGGATTACATTGCAATAGTGCACCCGTATTTTATATGTGGCTATCACATACTACAAATATCAAAGATTCTCATAAGTTCATGGCTTGTGATCGCATTTGAATCTGCTCAGCATCCTCCAACAAGCCCACTAGGATATCTAAATTGGATCGATGCAACAGGCCCGATGAGTGGAGCCAAAGCCAGCCATGCGGCGTCAACAAATAATCAATACCAGCCACCAGAACAGGCGCAGGGCCTCAAATTTGGCTGTGTGACTGCGCCACCGCCTCCGGGCGAATAGACCTGCTCACTTCCTGAACATGTTTGTGGTTCATTTGTCAATTGGTAGTATCTCTCTTTGTTAATTGGACAGTTTGTAGTCCCCCCTCCCCAAATGACCCACTGTGGGCGCTTCTGAAAACCGAGGTGCTATGTGGGAAGTGGGTCAAACGCTACGAGGTCAATTTTGATGTCATCACGGCGGAAGTGTAGATGAATCCACATGAACACATCGTCGTTGATTTGGCTTTAACCCACTTCTTATTGCACACCCCTCTATGCCCGCACACACGCACACACGCACACACACCCTCCCTCCCTGTAATGCCGGCTAGCCCCAGGTGGCTTGTTGGTTTGTGCCCCTGGGCTACTTGAGGCACTTAACCTAAATTAGCTCAGTCTGCCTGTGTGCCTCTGCGTCTAAATCAGACAAGACCCTCTCCTCAGCGGTGTGAGGGTCCCGGATCTCGCTACAGTATACCCTTGCTCATGTAGCACAGCTGTAAAAACTTGCCGATATAATGACATCAGGCCTTTTTTGTTTTCACTCACCTCCTCCTTTCGAGCTGTGTGGCGTTTCGCAGGTGATTGGAAATTAACCATGTTGTCTTTGTAAATCATTTGTAATTGGAGTGTTCGCCGAGAGCCTCCAGTGCAAACTGTGCGGTGAAATATAGACACTAATGAATCACGTTGTTAAAGCAAATGAAGTAATATTCCAGCCGCAGCTTATTTATTGCTGCCGTTATTCCGGGGTCGTACATTGCTCACCTCGCATATTTAATTAAAAGCCACTTGTGAGGCTTTGTGTTTGTGGCGGAAGCACATGCCATCGGGCCACTCCACAGCTCGGAAGTCTGCAGTGTGTCGTATCTTTTGTCAGATTTACAGCATTTTTGTGTGTGCAGTTAATTATAAAATTGGATTAATGATTGTGTGCAGAGGAAGAGGACACGCATACAGGCCCTTAGGAGGGAAGTGCAGACAGGCCTGGTGTTGAAATGTAGGTCAAAAACCAGTGTGGCAGCCGACATAGTGTCAAGCACAGACGTCCCGGTATGGATGAGTACATGCGTGTCTGTGATAAGTGGAGTGTGTACATCCACACCTCCATGCATGTAAGACTATGGGTACATTGTATATACAGCATAGACATATTGCTTTATAACCTGCAGGAACATGTGTCGGCACTGAGAGAAAGATAAAGGAATGCATTTGCTCAAGCTCGCATTGTAGTGTGCAATGTGTGTTTTTTGTCTAGATTCATTGATTGTATAAAAAGCTGCAGGCTCACATTCACACATGCACAATAGCATGTATATGCATGCATACTATACATACAAAAGCATGCAGAATAGCGCCCCACTTTAAGGGATCCTAATGCAAGAGACATCTTATCAGCATGCCCAGGACGCAGATAAACTGTATACACATGCCCAAACCCATTTACGGACTCTGGTTATTGATGGGGTGCGTCCTCAAGAGGTTCCGCTGGAGAACGAGGAGGGCTTATAGTCGATATGAGTGGAGACAACATGGCTGGATGGTAATGGATCTTAATGTAGTCTGAGAGCTGCCAGGGGTTTGTCTTCATGTTACACTAATAGCAGCCGAATGAGAATTTCCACTGGGAAATAAGTTCTGATTGCACGTCAGGCATATTTCAAAAATAGACGTAATGTGTAGAACTCACTACACCCAGAGATCACAGGTTTGGAAGAAGCTCTGGACCTCTGTCATACCTAACAATGGTGACCTCTGGTCTGGGTTCAGTTGAAAACTAACTGATAGCTCAATATTACTTGACTTTAACCTTACTTAATTATAGCAGCAGCTCTAGACTTTTCCTTTGGAAGCACACAGATCTACCCTTTGTCTGTCCCATAGCACCCGGACTCATCCTGTCCACATGGGGTGCGGTCTAGACTTCAGACAATCAGGAAGTTTACCTGGAGAGCAGGTCAGCTTTCCTAATTCTGAGCACCTGGCGCACGAGCAGCAATTAGCACCACTCCACACAATCGGCCTGTGTGTTGAACTGGAGGGGAATTTTACCCCCTCGACTCTCTTTGTCCATTGATATACACCACTAGAAAAAAAATGCCATTCGTTCCAGACAGTTTACCTGGGTGGGGTCCCCACTGCTAAATGTCTGTGGTCCAGACTAAGCGATGTAACCCACCATTGACCGTTTACATTCAATCAAAGTAAGATTACGGCAAAACAACCTCACTTGCACGCCTGTTTAGTCGGCTTTCTGGTGCTTTTGTTCTTATTTTGTGACAGCCGTCTATCATAGATGCTGAAATGTCTACTTTTAAAACCATTAAAAGATGGTGGCATTCGATACTCACAACCAGAATCTTTAAACGGCTGCTGTATAACACTACAGGATAAACAAGCTTAGTTATGCCCTACTAATCTACAAACTTTCCAGCTTCCAGCAGCCTTATTTCAGCTGCAGTCCATTGTCCTGCCAACCTCGGGGCGACTGGGGGGGTCGATTGCTTTAGATTTAAAACTTTGTTGCCGGGGAGGAAACGGACAGTTAGCTACAAATCCACCCTGACGGTGGAAATAAAACACCTCAAGTTAGCAACAAAAATGCCACTCTCTCCAAAGTTGTCAAGAGACCGGGCGTGCAAATCAGTCCGCTCGTAAAATAACCACATTTTTAAGCCCCTGCTCAACAGGCGTGTACGTTTTTAAGAGTTGACCCGCCTTTTGTTGTGCAGAAGCTGACACCGGGGCTGTAAAAGCTTCCTTAATGAATGAGCGCATGTAGAGGTTACACCTCCCGGTCAGCCTCGGCTCCTTATGATCCTACAGCAGCTTACTTGGTATTCAAAGCTTTTTTACTCACTTATTTTTTGCTGTTGTTTTTTCACCAAAGATGACATGCAAAGACAGCGCGTCATAGTCAAGATTGTCCGTCCACATGTTCAAACAGAAGCGTCCTCTCACCGCTCCTTTTCTTCCATGCTGTTCTTAATGCAAGATTGAATTTCAAAGGGGGTCATTTGGGGGAGCGCCACTGGGTCAGGCGTCAGGGGAGAGAAAATTAGGCATGACGGCCAAGTCTGGGGGGCCCTTTGTGTATGTTTGTACGGATGTCTTCCTGTGCGTAATATCTGTTTTTACTGAGTTTCTACCTAAGTGTCCATCTCTCGCTCTTCTCGCCTCATTTCTTTCCTAAACGTCCACACAGGTGCTATTATCTTCTCTCACATGTCTTTTGTCCGCCTGAGTGCTGCGTATTCTATCTTACCTCACATCTCTACTCAGCAAAAAGGTTGTGCTTCCTCCACGTAAAATAATCTCTCCGAATTGCCAACTTCTCTCTTTTCCGTCGCTCTCTGTTGGACCTTTTTGAAGGACTTGGAGGAAAAAAAAGTTTTGCTTTTGATACCATCTGTATTTCCCCTGCATTGTTCCTCTCCTCGCAGTCGTATTGTGCTTCCCTTTTTCAAAGATGTGCCTCTGATTCATACACACACATCAGTCTGTGGGAGAGCATCAACTCCGTGTTTGAACAGAAAACACAAATGTAAGCGTATCACCACATCAAGGTGAGAAGACTTGTATGTATGCTTGAGAAAACACCAAAAGCATCTTATTATGTTTGGGATTCTGTGTGTGTGTGCACGTGTGTGTGCATAGGGTGTAGTTTGAAGGGTGTTAACTGGTTTTGGTGGGTTTTCTCATGGATCACAAAGGAGGAGCAGCCTATAGAGGGCAGCCCTGCTGTCTTTCATTGAGAAGAATAACCCAGCGCTCACACACACAAAACACACACACATACACACACAGATTGCAGTGGTTTTCAATGCTAATTTGAATTCACATAAATGTCTTTATGCTGGAAGTTGTTGGTGAAACATTTCTTTTTGGTTAGACATGTACAAAGGACACACTCTGACAGGATTAAATCAGATTCCTATTGGTTAAAATAACCAGTTAAATGGAGGATTATCATGTTTTTTCTTGACACATTTTTCATACAAATACATTTGTAAGGTGGACAAAAGTTGACTTTCTCAGTTCTAGAATAACAGCTGTGGGCCAATCAGGGTGTGGGAGCATTTCGTGTTGTGTCTGGGGTTAACGTGTGTGTGCAAAGAGGCGCTAAACGTGTAGCTCGCATGGGGAGACGTATGGGATGTGTGTGTGTGTGTCTGTGTGAAGGAATCCCAGCTGCTTCAATGGAGTAGGTCAGACGGAAAAACCAGAAGCAGGGTGTGGGGGGTGTAGGGAAGATTGTTGTTACCCAGTGACCTCTTTGAATGGGCGACAGACAGGGAGAGAGAGGTGCCGAGAGGGAGACAGCAGGAGTTGAATGTCAGAAAAAGGTCATTTGGTTTGTAGAAGGAGAGATGCCCGGGAAAAATGAATCGCCCCCCCACCAGCCCCCATGTGCCATGCTTAAATCATTTACCATGTGTTTACTCAGGCAGGCTCTCTGTCACTGTTGTTGTACCTGAGAGAGTGAGTTAGTGTTTACTCAGGGCACTTTTGATTTCACTCCTTTCCAAAACTACATTTTTTGAGCCAAACCTGAAAATATGTTGAAAAAAGTATTCCTGCTGTACTACAGTTACTAGCCACAGTTACAGCACACACATCCAGGTCTGACCTTACTTCCTGTTCAGCCTGGTATACGAAGAGTGAAATTGTGATGTAAGGTACAAACGCATGCAAATAGGCACTACGCATCAGATTGATATTGAAGATAATATCTGAATCACCCGACATCTCACCATACATCCCCGTACTACAGCCCCCCTCCCGGGTCTCAATAGATTATTCATGCTTTGCTCTACATCTCAGAGAAGACCAGAGCGATCATATTCCCAGTGACCCCGGATGCTGAGCCTCCATTCACAGAGATGGAGGGATGAAAGAGAATGATCAGAGCGCAGGCATGTCCCTCTGTGCACCATAAATTATAGATATTCATTCACAGAAAATGGGAGAATGCAAGAGAAATATGACGTGCTCCATTTATTAATTAGGCAATCACAACATCACCTTTACTTTTCCTTTGTGAGTCATCCAAGCGAGAATTAACTTTCGCAGAATTGTTCGTATTCAATAATTCACTTATTGGGTATTTACCCGAACATCTGATCATTTGGAGGTCTGCAGTGTTAATGCTGTATAATGCCACTGAATACACAAGGGGTTCAAAGGCCACATATCCAAGCAGCAACCTTCTACTAACAATGCTACGTTTCATCTTTGTTTTTTGCAACAATGCTGTGCAACCTTCTGTGCCACGTGTGTACAGAAACGCAAAGTGAAGCAAACACTTGCCTCGTTTTCCTTTATCTCCACCTGGCAGGTTTTCTGCCAGGGGGGGAACGCGCGCGCCGGTCCCCGGGCCCCTGGGTAAGAAGATGCTGGGAAAACAAAGACAGGCGTGCGCAAAAAAAATCAATACGGGCCGGATTACCTTGGCACTCATGGAAGCATTCATGTCTGAGAGAAACAGGAGAGGACTAGGAAAAAAGAAACAAAAATTGAGGGTTTTAGTGATGTCTGTAGACTGAGAAAAGCGAGAGATTTAACATTAGCGGATGAGCGAGTGGTGGGGGGCTTTAGGGGGTCAGCTTAGCTCTCGCCTCTTAAATCCAATTTCAGAAATAACAGCTGAGACGCGACTCGTGAATAGGAAGATGTCTTTGCCTTCCTGTCGTCTCCAAACTGAAGTACTTAGCGTTTTTAAACTGATGTTTAATAGAATATCGAACAAAAATGCTCGTTGTGTCTCCTGTTTTTTTTTCTCTTTTGTCCGACGGTTTCAATATAAGGAACGGGGCCGAGCTGAGTAGGACAATCTGCACTCTGCGATAAAAAAGGGAGAGCAATTGTAGCTGCAGCTGCTTCTGTCTGTTCACTGGCGTGAGGGGGGGTCCAAAAGAAGGTGTGAAAACAGGATGGGGACCAGCGAAGGAGAAAAAAGGAGCGAGAGAAGGAGAGTAGCCGGACTCCCTCATCAATCCTTCATTATCGCACTGCCATATTCACCCCCAACTCTTAATTACAGCTAATGCAGCGAAATAGTTAATCATTCATGTCGCCCCTCCTTTCTTTTTCCTCTCATACCTTCTCATGTTGCTCTCGTTTAACAAAATGCCTGATGCGCCATGAGACTCGATGCTTCAACCTAACCACTGAAGACGCCAAATATTGAGGGTTAAAAGCGGCCAGGGTCTCATTAATTGCCTTACAAAAGGCACATATGGACATGGATTTCCTTGTCATCATATTCTTAATAATCTTCCCAGGTCCGACCTCAGTCCACAGAATCTTTGTGTTACTGCTGCGAGCACGAACAGATGAAAGATTGATATTGTTTGGGCTGGGGTCCATCCGTCAATGGGACGTGGCATAAGGACGTGCGGAACTTATGGCTGAATGGATAGATCGCCCTAATCCTCGAGGTGGCCTAGATATGACGGCCCTCCTTCAGCGGATAGAGTTGTTGACCTGTCTATCCCGCTGTGCGTGTGTGTGTGGGAGTGCACTGTCCCGAGAACAATAGGCGCTCTAATGAGGGATGCTGCTTGGACTCGCGTCTGCATAAATGATCCTAATACTGTACACGTGCCAAAACAGTTTGAGTCGAGCCAAGCGCCGGCTACTGACAGACGTGGGGATGATTTTCTAGGAAAAACTCTCTGACTCTGACCAGAGATAAAAAAAACATATGTTTGATTGCTGCATGTAATGATATTTCATCATCATTTTTAATCTCTCAGCTATTGTGTTAGTGTAATGTCAAGTTGTATCATTAATCGGATCATGGTGTCCTAATGTTACTGATTTGGCTCAACCTGTGCAAGTCAGATTTACATTACAATTATTGATCTTCCTGACACATTTACACACAATCCCATGGTTCAATGCCTGTGAAAACCGATGAGGAGTCACTAACCCATGAGCACTGAGTTTTATGAATGGCCCAAGCAGACGCTGAGCACAATGTGACATTTACAGAGACGTAGTGCCGGCGTTTGTGGCGTCATAAGTCAAGGACGGAAGCGACCGGTGAACACAGCATACAACACCTACAGTGCATAAATAGTGACGGTTATATCTGCATCATCACAATATACTTTACTTGAGAGAGCATCTCTGGCGAGCAAGGTTATAAGTGGGATGGAGAGGGGGGGGTGGGGGGGGGCTTTTTACCCACAAATTCAAGGATCATTTGCAGTCCCATTCAAGCTCTTGTTGCTGCCCGCTCCCCTCCCTCCCTCCCACAGCTCCCCACTCCCCCTCCCCTCTCCAACCATTTGGGCTGAAAAGAAATACGGCCGCAGAAGGAGGGGTGTGTGTGAGTGTGTGTGTGTGTATCGCTTTGGCGTGTGTGTGAATGGGTGGCAGCCCCGGAGTGTGTGTGATAGATTGTGAGTAGATCGGACAATGGGAGGATTGTATGTGATCTATATTCATGTGGCACAGATTCAGCGGCCATGTGGGCACACAGCAGGCTGGGAGTGATCATGGAGAGGGAGGTTGACTTTAAAAATAGCACACAGATGAGGCAACACTTGATTTATGAGGAAAAAAAACAACATTTTCTCCACTTTTAGACAAGTTACATGAAATGGAAATATAGACTGGAGCTGCCTAGCTGTGTGAAATACGGGTTTACTTCCCAAAAATGGTGCCATAATACATAAAAAAAAATATGTACTCATGGTGATGTATTGTAGAAAATGCAGGTGAACTCTGCATCTCCTGAACAGTAACAGCTTGCGTAAAATTGTTTTTCCACGGATGTTCCCCTGCAAGGGTGGCTGATAGTTTAATGAGATGCGCGAATATTCCCCCAGCCAAAGAAGCTGATAACTTTTGCAAGAGCTGAATAGGAAGCAGAGAATGAAATGAGCGGGGGGTTGGGGGGTGGGAGTGGGGGCAGGCATGAGCTCGCCTGCTCGCTCCAATAAAGCTCCCTTTAACTTTCAGCTATATTCTGAGTCCCGCAGAGAGGGAGAGATAGAGGGAGAGAGACAGTGCAAGAGCAAACGAGTGATGATGAGAAATAAAGGGAGAGGCAGCCAGAACTCCTTGGTAACCAAAGCACAGCGGAACAGAGGGGCCGGTCCTACACCCCCCCCCTCCCCCCCCCCTGCTGCGTATGTGTGTGTTTGCGTGCGTCTCCCAGGACTGGGCGGCCTAGGGGAGGAGTGGTGCTGCGTGTTTAGAGAGAGGGAGAGAGAGAGAGAGGAGCTCGAGCCTCATTGTGAGAATAGTAGACGCTCACACACACACAGACACACACACACACGCTCTGCTTACCGTGTAGTGAGAATGTGAGCAGAGCCGATGTCAGCACTCCTTCATCCTGCCTTCTTCCTCTCTTTACCTGGATTTGCCCTATTTTTGGCCTTGTTAAGACTGCCTTTTTTTTAATACGAGGAGGAGACGAGCACCCAAGTGGAATAATGGTGTTCATCGGGACCTCGTTAAAATCTGTGATCAAATACTTCAAGAGGAAGGGTAAGATATGCTTACATTCAATCCTTATCACCAAAAATAGCCTGTGACTTTTGGGTCATTTCTACATCGTGATGATGCTAAAAGTGGCTCTATACCGGTTTCAATGACTTGTGTATAATTTTATTACGGCTGATGTGTGTCCTGTGGGCGTGCTGCCTCCTCGGCTTCGCCACTGACCCCCGGGACAACTCTCTGTTGGACCCTGTTACCGGGTAACCACAGGGCCAAGACTTCACATAGCCGGTCAACCGTTGGTCCTAAATGACCCAGAGGCATTTGCAAAGGTGGCAGCTGGAAGCACTTTAAATCACAGCCACTCACATTTTTTTTTTTTTGCCTTCGTCCTGGCAGAATTTTTTTCAGTTTTGTCAATCTCAATCTTTTTGGCTAATCGTGATTACGGGAGGAAAGTTACTGGGTCTGCGTGCCATAAATACATATAGATTATGGTAAGGAGGATTAGTTAATGCTCAAATGCTATTAATTTATCAACGATTGCCTAGTAAGCATGCAAGGATTCACAACAAAAGACCCGGTTTATGTGCACCCAAGCTGCCTGTGCCAATTCTAATCTCAGGTGTATTTATAGCTTGCGTGTGCTGAAGTCGAGGCTGAGGTGATATGGTTAATCATTAGCTCAGCGTTCCCCCCCCTCATATCTTATCTCGCAATCTTGCACATGCCTGCACTTTGCTCCCCGCAGCCGCAGAGCCACCTTGACTTCCCGCTCTGGTCCACTGGTTTCTGTTTAGCTGGACTCCCACGCTCCGAGATCAGTCCAGACCAGAGCGCCACAGAACTTTTAGATGTTGAAAAAGGTGCAAGTTGTAGTTAAAAGAAGGTCAACAGTCCTGCATTTTTTCCCCGCTCTTTAATTTGTGCGGGTGGAAAAACTCTTTCCTCACCACCATCGCAATACTGGTTGTCACGAAGAAGATTCGATGCACGTTTGGGACAAAGTCAATGCCCCAGTGGCCGGCGTGTGATCGGGGATCCCACCCAGGATTAGCATACAGATGCCATGAGTTCAGTTTGATCAATTTTATAGATCAAATCACCAAGTGTCTCTAGCATGGGAGAAACTGGCGGGTGTACAGACACACTTTCCAGGGATTAGTGATTTTTAGCAGCTACACCGTCCGGTTGGTTGTTGTGTCCTTCACAGGTTTTTCGAGGAGCCTGTGTGCTCTGGCTCTGTTTGCCAGTGGGCGCAGGGAGAGCTGGGATGTCAATGGACCAGAGGGATTAGTGGACTCCTCAAAAAGGACTTTCGCGCCACAGTTCGGCGTGGACCCCGTGTGATGGTGTGTGCTGAGGGGCTAGGGCGTATTGTGCCATTGAAAGGCCTGATGTGGAGACTGATGCGGAGACACAATACCGGCTTTGTGTCCATAGTCCCCATGTCCTTGGTCTGCCTATAGGCTGACTGGGGCCCATTCAATCCTCCATCCTTGCTGAGGAGGGTGGGGGGAGGGCTACCTGTGCTGAGTGTTTGTATGTGAGAGAATCAAATGTTGGATGTGGGAAAACCTGCTCACAGGCTCAGGGCCAAGTTGTGACAGACCCTCACATCCACCGCAACTAGGCAGGTTTTACCTCGTGATGCGTTTGATTGATCGTTCTGATCCGTGGCGGCACGCCGCAAGACACGCCATGATTACACAAGCACATCAGTTAACACACAAACGCACACACAATCAGAGTTTGCACAGATCACTTGTGATACATGGCAAGGACTGTACAGGCGGGCATCACCAAAGGCCCCACAATGAAATATTATCATTATAGTAATATAAAAGATAAGTTTAGCACTCTTCAAAACTGTTGTTTTGTGCTGCACAAGGTGATGAATAAGGGAAATATAACACAACTTTTCAAATTAAAATGACAAGATATAAGAAAACCATGAAGATAAAACAGAGGTACATGAAAATAAAAGCATCAAAGTATTTAATGAAACAGTTAATCCAGGTGTCCAGAGTTGAAGGCACCAACAGAGACATCAGGAAGGCGAAAGGCAAGAGTAGAGGCTCCAAAAGTGCGAAGCGGGACATGAATAAACACAAAGGCTCCCTCTCGTCTGGCGCAAACAACAGTTCACACTCGTCAACCACTCAAAGAGGAGTCGAGATAGACATTAAGGCGACGTTAGTCGCCAGCACCGGAGGGATCATGGGGCATGTTTTTTTGGCACATGGCTGTCTGGACTGGCCCCTTTTTCTTGATTAAACGAATTGACCTACAACTGAAAATAGACGCCGTTGTCGAGCAAAACCATTTTTAGAGCAGTCGGCGCAGAGGTCCCTCAATTATCTGCATATCAAAGCAGCTACACATTGTCTAAACACTTTCTCTGACGACCAGTTTGTAGTAGTGGTAGCCAGCCCCTCCCCACCCCCCACCTCAACTCTAACCAACTGCCTCGGAGACATCTCCCGATGTGCGTCCCACTGTGGCTCATTTGCACCTGTGAAAAACCACTCAAATACTAAGCACCCCACACACACCCCTCAAGATCCGTCCCCTTCCTCCGTCCTGGGTTCCTGCAGACCTCCCATACCCAGTCAGATGGCGGTGTTGTTGTGATCGGCGTAAGGGCTGGTAGAGCTTGTCCTGGACTGACTTTTGTGTTGTATAAATGGAGATGGCGTTACACCCGCGGTCATCAACTTTGGCATGGTTACGCACGCTCGGTAAGTCTAGAGTGGATGTTTGTTCCACTGTTTTCACTCGGGTCCATTTATGAGAAAACGGCAAACAGCAACTGTGAGTCTGCTTCAGATCATGGAATTTAGAGCAACTTGTGGAGAGCATCTTGCTGCACTGCTGATATTTCAGTGAGCATATCCTCAGAAGTACTGCATGGTTGATACTGTATATTAACATCTGTAGATGTGAATGTTGCGTTTAAAGACCGCAATGTGACTCGAAATCCATCGCTATTTACGTGATTCTTGTTGCATATTTACACCTTGACACATATCCCTTCATTTCCCGGAGCTCTTTTCTACTCTTTTGTGTGAGCATACAGTAGTTTGAATTTCCTGTGCCTGTGATGTCAGTTGGTCAGTTTCCCTCCAAGTTGTCCTTGCCCCGCCCCCCTCCCCTTGTGGCCGTGTGTAATGTTAAGGGCTGACGGTGTTGAAACTGACACTTCAGTGCAAAGCACCTCTTTCTCCTTCTCCTTCCTCTCCCCCTCTCAACATAAACAAACATTTGTAACAGTCGGTGTGACTTGAAGAGGAACTGTTGGAATTGGTGATAATTTACTGTCTGAATTTTTGAAATGGGTCCACTGGCAAGTGGCTTTTTTAAGGATTTGCCACACTTTTGTACCTGTCATCGTTGTTTCCTATGCTGTTTTCATGTCAAATCCAGCCAATGGCAAGGAAAGGTCCCTTTAAAATGTCTTTGATCTGTGTTTTCCTGCAGCGGTGTCTAACCTGGATGAGGAGAGCAAGTGGACCGTTCACTACACGGCTCCGTGGCACCAACAGGAGAACGTCTTCCTACCAGGCAGCCGACCGCCCTGCGTGGAAGACCTGCACCGCCAGGCCAAAGTCAACCTCAAGACCGCCCTGCGAGGTGAGCGACCACTCGCTGTTCACTTTATAATCACTATTAACCTAATGCAGCTGCCATATACAGTCTGTCAAACAAATATACCTGTAGCTGTGTATTACCTTTGGGGTTCTTATATTTCACATCCGACCGCTTAAAAAAACAATCGAATCAAATCCGGATCAAGGACCTTATGACAGCAAACACATAAAGATGAAGTATGGTTGCGTCTTGGCCCGGAGATTAAGACAACAAAGGCAGTTTCGTCAATGTTATGTGAGATTTGTGCCTCACCCAGAGGACCCGGTCAGCCAAGAGGAAGCACAAAGGGTATTAATAATTGTCTGATATATCCGGGAACAAGATTACTCAAGGTTTTATAGACAAGTGTAATGACTTATCAACCGATGTACAATGAGAATGAAATCAGGTCTTGGTGAGTAATCTTGACGCAGAGTTTTGGTGTAATTGAAACCAGATAACGGTGTCTCGCCTCAGGCAGGAGGACACACAAGTGCAGATAACCATCCCTAAACGCTGGAGGAATTAGTTGGTGGTTAGGAATGCCACCTCAGTATTTTGTTGTGCAAAATCTTGGCATCAAGGTGAAAGCTTCCCCACACAGCATTTGTCTGCTGCCTTGTAAAAACGTCCAAACCTGTTCTGCCAACAGCACAACAGTGTGAGATCCTCTCGCTCATGTTTGTCCAGTACAATCAGACAACCGTCCCAACAAACAAACATGACAGGGAATAGTAGTAAAAGCTGGGAAAGTTCAGGATCAGGGGAAAAAACGATGTGGGGGCAGGTGTGAGAAGAGCAATGTGTGCAAACGGTAGCTATGTAACAGTGTAGAGACACACAAACACACACTCCGGTGGCCTTGTGTGCCCAAAGATAAAAGGACACCGAGATAAAGGCAGACAAACAGGGAGGAGACAGTGGTAACCTGATGCTTACAGTGTGTAAGTGAGTCACCTATTTTTTCTACTTTTCCATTGTTAAACTCCTGTGCAAGCATTTTACTTCCTGCAATATTGATGCTGTTTGCTACACAAACACCACCTGGGATTTGGGATTAGGTGTTACCCACCTCCCCCGTCCTGTCACAACACCACCTATCATGCTGTCAGCACCCTGCCTCGGGGGTCCTAACTGAAAGCCAACAGGTGTCGTATGGGAGCACCTGTGCTGCTAGCTATTAAATTTCTCGCCCATTCCCAGTATGTTGAGGCTTTTCTCGGAAATAATAGTTAATTGACATAATATAACAGACAGAAATGTAATTTAACCTACTTTTGACAGTGTTTTATCAGTTCTAGTTCAAAGGTCAGATGCGGAGGTCACATGCACATGTGTCTGATCCTAACATCCAGTGATAGCAGCATGTGCATATTCACATGGCAGCACACACAAGTCCCGTCTGCGCTCTGCAAAACCACAATAATCAATAGCCCATCAAATGGCAATGTCCGTCCGCTCTCTCGTTTTCCCTCAAACATGCACGTGGATCTCAGCCTGTGCTTGGAAACAGCTTTTGCAGGTGGCTCAAAGGTCACACAGAACGTGCAGATGCAGCACCAGGCCTGGTTGCGTAACACTAATACGATTATATCAATAATTTTCCGACAACAGTGAAGTCACTCAGTAATGCCTGCCTCCGATCAGGGTTGAGTTAACGTTATTTGCTCATCTCTGGACTGACAGTCAAAGACTAATTATAGTCATCATTATCTAGTCACGTCACGACTACATAATTCTGACATAAATTTTAGTTCTAATAAAGTCCTTTTATTTTTTATGAATATGTTCAGTTCAGGTAACTTCAAGGTCTATCTTTGTTCTAGGGCTTCACAATAGAAGTGAAAGAATAGAGGAGATGTTACAGGACAAGATGAAACAATGAAAGAAAATAGAGGAAAACAAAAAGAATTGAAGGATGATCATGAAGAAACCTCTGAGCAGGACGATTAAGAGAAGTTGTTGAAGGAATGGCAGAACTGGGCAGCTGTACCATCACTAGAGACGTAGTGAAGGTCACAGTGTCACGGCTGCACACAACGGGCATCAGAATACGCTTAAAGTCCTTCAAGATTCATAAAATGTTACTCTGGCGCTCCAGATTTTAAGCACACTTTATAGTACATTAAACTCTAAAAGACATTTGCCGTTATATCGTTTCTATTTTAAGCATCCTCTATTGTGTCACTCCTCTTCTCCTCGACTCTGCCTAGCAACAGCCACCGCTGAGCTCATTGGGGCTTATTTATTTTATCAAGCATCCCCAATCAAGCAACACCAATCATCTCAACAGCTCAGCGCCCCCGTCATCATCCTCATTGTCATTGTGCTCTCCCAAATCCCCTCTTCCACACCACTGCTGCCACATCAGCTTTGTTTTACAGTTGCTACCTTTACAGGAACCCATTAGCGGCCATTACCTGACAGCATTATACATGCACACCGGTGTGCCTCTCCCCAGACATGGATCATGATCATTGGATATTGAGATGGACAGATGAAAGGGGCTGAGAGCAGCATCTTTGAGGTGCCAGACTCACAAATAGGATTGGATTGTGCATGCTAATTAAGGACAAATGAGAGATAAAAGGACATGTTAATGGCTCAGTGAATTGCGGGAGATGTAACATACTACACACACACACAGGGTCAAATTTTTGGATTCTTTTCCCTCTGTCCTTTAAGTTAGGCAATTTACTAGAATAAAAATCTCATTAATAGATATTCGCAAAGAGAGACAAAGAGAAAAAAAGATGTGCTAAATGCCCCCCGAGAGAAAGGAGGGATGAAGGAGAACGAGAGGGACAGCTCTGCCATCTGTGTGTGACAGACTGAAACTGATACCCCCTCTCCTGCTCTCCTGGTTACACACACACACGCACACACACACACCCACAGACATTCATTTATAAAGCCTGTTCATATCACAAACTGACATATACACGCACACACACACACACAC
>CAESWR010000057.1:1610513-1621320 GCA_903171835.1 Mullus surmuletus | reverse complement strand
ACACACACACACACACACACACACACACACACACACACACACACACACACACACACACACACACCCCGTCACAGCCGGTGGTGACGAGAGGAGGTGTAAGCAGCTCTTGGCAGCATCTAACACGCCATTACCGAAATGCGCACACAAGCATGAGTGTGTGGTACTGCATACAGTACAGTGTCACCCATCTATAGTGTGGTGCTATAGTACGACTTCCTCTGAAGACGCTAATTAGATGCATAATGTGTGAGCGTGTAATATCAATTCTCGAAAACCACAAAAGGGTTCAAGGAATGTTTGATCATGCGTTCGTTTCTCAAAATCTGAACCAAATGTGAGGAGGAGCTGCATTTCTTTGCCTGTAACACATCTCTTCGCTCTGTCTGCCCTCCCCAGAATGTGACAAGCTGAGGAAGGATGGTTTCCGGAGCTCCCAGTACTACTCCCAGGGTCCCACCTTTGCGGACCCCCTGCAGTCCACCTGCAGCCTGCAGGACGAGGAGGAGGAGGACATCGATAAAAAGGTGGGCACGGTTGCAGTGTGACGTAAAATCCATGCGCACCCACGTGCACGGCGCTCATGGAGGAGAGTCAGCTGGTGTTGCCTCGTGGTGATTTAAAGTGTCGGTCTGCCCTCTAGTGATTGGAAAGGGAAAAGCGTTCTCAATGTCGAGGACACATGAAATGACCTCAAATATTTAGGGCCCCTGCACCAAATCAGTACAAAGCAAATGCAAACAATGATCAATTCCCACATTTTGTTATTTATGTCCATTGTTTTCTTTGAAGTGTGTGTACAGCCTCCAAACCAGCTTTTTAAAAAAGCTATGAAGTTATCAAAGGCGACAAATGTTCTCGAAATCCTCCATCAAAGTTGCTTGCAGTTTTCTGAAAGGTCCTTTGTTACTTAGCAACTACTGGCTATGATAAAAACAGCCCATCACAACTTGAGCAGTCTTGACTTCAATGTCACTCGTTATGGAGCTCGTCGCCGTCACCCTCGATACGACAATGCTAGCTGAAACTGGCGAGTTGCTCATTTCCCAGTTTGGAATTTTTTATGATGATCAGCCCTGGCTTGTTTTCCCTCCGGGCCAGGGGCTCCATGATAGAAATAACCACACGTGATGCAAGGGGATCATGAGGCCACAAGGTCTTTCACTGTTATTGTGAGGGTCTCCCATTGTCCCGCTGAGCCCCCCAATCCCAATTCCAGTCTCTCGATTCACAGTGGTCCTTTTACACTCTATGGCATTGCCTCCAATTGCTCGTTATCTGTCTTTCCCCCACTCCCCCGTTGGACCCACGAGCCGATTGTCCCTCACCCCCTCTCGCCACCGTCACTTCCTGTTGTCCCGAGGCCGGTGAGCCTAACCTCGCCTGACAGTGGCTTCAAAAGGATAAACACGGCTCCCGCTCGGGCCACAACGCTACAAAATAACAAGCCAGTAAACTCGCGGAGTTTTGTCCGTCCATCCTCCTCTCCTCTCGCCGTTCTGTTAACCTCCCTTCACTTTATCCACTCATGCGTGCTCCGTATAAAAGCTACAACGAGGCATCCACTCTCGTCACTCTGATGTTTGGGATAAACAATAATGGATTGCCAGAACAAGCCGATGGAGGTTACGCCAAACTGTTCCCACCGGCCTTTTGCTCAAGGTGTTCCTCATCCTGTCAGGGAAAGTTTGGATGAATCATTAAAAGTAAGGTCACATTATTTTTGCTCCTGGAAATGATGTATAATCGGGGAAAAAATATTGAATTTGTGCTCTTTAGTGTGAAGAGAAATCATCGTCTCAGGGTTTGCCATTGACTTCCAGGCTCACTTTCAAGTCTGAGTGCCTGAACGTCTCAGATAAACACTCGTCTGCTGCCGCTCCTCCTGGAGTCGGGTCTCCGCCATTATTGTTTGTGCGAACACTTTAATGCTTGAGTGATTCTCTTTGCTCTCGCCGTGGCTCTCCAGCTTTTATCGTGCCATCTCAAGCCGCTCCGTTTACTCCCAATTGTTGTTCGCGCACGGGGGGTTTCCATTTAGTAGTGATTGATTCCTCAAACCGGCCAGGCCAAAAGGTTGTAAAGGTCACAGTGGGGTAATATATGAAGGTTTATGTTTGCGTGTGACAGTGTGGCCTGAACAAACGGTCACTTAAAACAGACAATTAAGCTCTCATGTTTCATATTTAATTTTCCTCTATTACCATGACACTTTAGCTTAATCTTTCACACGTGTCCATCGCATCTATGCTCAAATTCAGTATTTTTTTAATTCTATCTCTTCCTCTTCTGTTATCTTGCCCCTTCTTCTTCCAATCGTACCTTTTTTTCTTGTCCCTCCCTCCCCTACTCTGCGTTGCGTCCCATTTACCCCTCCTTGTTTTGTCTCCCTCTCGCCCAGTCCACGGCTTCATCAGCGGAAGATGACAAATCCCAGCTCTCCATGAGGGCCCAGACCCCGCAGGGAGGAGGCGGGGAGAAGGGCGAGCTCTCTGAGGTGGACGGGCAGGTGGTATGGAGGGCCAAGGCCGCGCCCCTCCCGACTCCGGAGGAGAAGATGAGGCAGACAGCGCAGGCGGTGCCCACAGACGTCGTAGCCATCAACGTCACAGGTACGAATTCTTAGCTGTGTCCCTTTTAGAGACCATCAGTCCCCCCTTAGTGTTTGTATAAAGGGGAAATAGACCTCTAAAGCCACTTAGCATGGTAATGTTGAAAAATTAATATTGCCACTGGATATTGTTCGGTCCTCTTGACAATGTATATTGCTTTTTGTGTTTTGTTTTGGGATATTCTTTTGATTCCTGTCTTTCTGAGAGTTAGATGAGTAGATTATTATCAAGGCCCTGATGTATTCCACTCTGGGTAGAGACTGGAAGCAGTGGGGGTGGTCGTTTAATCCCCCCTCCAGTTATCAAAACAGGTCCATCCATCCATCTATTTTCCAAAGGCTTATCCTACATCGGGTCACAGCGGCTGCAGATGTGGTGAAGTCACCCAGATGTTCCTCTCCCCAGAAACATTTAAGATTATTGTGGCGAGGGTCTGCAGAAACCGGGATATGTTTTTGGCTTTTTCTACCTCCCGATTCGCAAGGAGCAATCTGCCCATTTCCAAGCTCAACTGTGTCCTGTGATATGGGGGTCCTGACCCTCATTTCCACAGCTTCACACTCAGTTGCAAACCAACCCTAATGATAGCTGGAAGGGGCCAAGGGGACTACATGACAGAAACATGTATTGACCAAAATTCTCATATAAATCACTGTTTTGACTCTCAGTGAGGCAGCACATGTGGAGGGGAGGGAAACTCAGACTGCTCCTTTAATCAATTCTCCCTGGCCGAGCGGATATAGACAAATCAATTACAGACGAAGAAAAGTCATGTTTGTCTGCCACTTCCGCCTTTTCCACGCCTTCCATCAGGCCTCTCAGAGAATTGACGCGTGTGCCGGCGAGTGCTTGTGTGTGAAAACGGTTTGACAGCTCATCCAGGGGTCAAGGCTTTTCACCGACTCAATGTCGGATCACGCAGCGTTTGACAGATGAACCCTCATACACAGCGAAACGCAATCTCCTTGTTAGCATGTCACGCTTTTATACTGCTGCCTGCCACTCACACATACACACACACACACACACACACACACAGAGCTGTTACATGTCTGCGTTGTCTGAGGTTAAACATGTTATATCACAGCGTGTCAGAAGAAGTCTACAGTTTATATTATTCGCCGTTTGGAAATATGATGACCCGATAAAGTTTAGTCTGTGATACTGAGCCCGAGCTGTCTGCTTCAGACACTAATGAGCGGTTAATATTTTCCCACCCTGCACTGTTGACTTCATCAGCTGTCACTTTTAATTGGAGAGTTAAACATTTGCAATTTCTGCCACTTTGATGGGTAAATGAGATCTGCACTCGTATCGGTTTCCATTTCCTGAGCACCAGCAGGCTGTCCGTCAACGGCGGGTGGAGAGCACAGTTTGCCGGTGTGTTAATATGCTATCTAAAGAGAGACTGTGTGTGTTTTCTCACAAAAGCATGTTTTCTAAAACTCTGATATATATATTTTGGTTCACGGTCTTAAATTACTCACATTTAAAATTAACAAAACCATCCTCTGCTATCAGCAGAGAAGTCATTTTGTCTTAGACAGTAAAAGCTTTGCTACTGAAAGTCTGATAATGCCTGACGATTATTTTGTTTTTGAGCACCCAGGCCGATGAAAGACTCACCTAAATAACAAACACAAGCAACATTTTCTCACTCAGCCTCCAGTGGTATCGTGCATAGCTTAGAATTCCCACCGTGGATTTCAAAGCTGTGAGCACAACCATATTTGGAACAGCACCACAAAAACAAGGAAACCCAACTTAAAACCACCAGAGAGAGTGAAGAGAAAATGTTTCTTTTGTTATTCAATTGAATTGTCCCGTAGGGGTTTTCTACCCCGTTAACGCAGCATGTTCAGCTTGAAATAAAAAAAAAGCTACTTTCTGCATGTTGTTGAGTTTTTTCCTTCCACTAACCGACTGCTGTTTGCCTGTGTGTCCGCCTGCCTTGCTCTCGCCCTCCCGGCTACCAGGGGCAGTGTTTGACCGACAGGCAAGCATCCGGCGCTCCCTCATTAACACTGACACCGTGTCCCGCCGGCCCAAGAAGGTCAAACGCAGAAAGACTATATCAGGGCTGCCTGACAACATCAACCAGGAGCTAGGTATGGATCACTGCAGGGCGAAAATGTCGTCCTCTGCTGTCCACTGACCCGCACCAACACTTTAGACGAGCATTCCTCCATCTTTCATCCCCTCCTTCCATTCTGATTTCTTTCATAACTGTCGAGAATGGAGTCTTTAATGGGTATTTATTTTTCTATGAGCGAGACCATTCCAGAACACTTTCATCTCCACAGTGTCTGATCCGGGTCCTGTTTCATCCATCCCTGTCCAACACCTCATCCGCCAATCAAATCATTTCCCTTTGTGTTGAGATTTGTAATGTAGAAACCTGTAGTCACATGACTTTTAAGTGTAAGGCTCTTTTTCGCTCGTAACATATGCATTGTGCCATAATCCTCTGGGGTCAACTGTCTGAAGCGTTTGTTTCTGTGCAGTGTGTATGTCCATGTGCATGTGTGGCTTAATCTCAGCATGTGTCCCACTTAGATCTTGCATTGAAAAAAATCCAGGCACATTAGTTGATGATGGTTGATCCTGAAACAGGTCAAACATCTCAATGTCTTTAATTTTACACATAAAAGGCCAGAATAACCAAAGCCCACGAACTGCTCCCTTGAAGGTTGGTAGGTCTCCATGCTCAGTTACTCAGCTACTCGCAGTGTTGGGTGTTAAGTGAGCACTAAGCTCGCTAAGCTGACACGGTGCAGCGCAGGCGGCACCACATGGCTGATGTTTATTTACACATGTGCGAGTCGTCGACCGACAGCCACGTTAAATGTCATTTCTCAGAGCGATATAATCACAGCGGCTGATAAGGAAAGAGCCTTAAAGTCTGGTTAGTGCGCCGCCGACGACAGCCTCTGAATGTCATGATTACTGGGCCGGGGTAATTGTCCCAGTGCTTCATCCCTCCCTCTCCTTGCACTAGAGCTGCCTGCGAAGTAGACCTGCAGCTTAATCTATTGCAGCAGCAGCCAAGCTGTCACTCCAGCTTTTAGCAAAGGAGGAAGAGAGTGTATGTGGGGTTTAGAAGGAGCGAGAGAGGGAAGGACACGGTTGTGTGTTTTGGAATACGAGCATCAACAGGGGAGGCACCACAGATGGGAGACACACCAGGCATCCTCTCCCGTGTAGCAACCTATTCTTCAAACTGTTTGTTTACAGGCTGGTATGTTCGGTGTGTATGTGTCATGTGTGGATAACTGCGTGTCCTTGTCTGTAGATGCTCTGTTGTGCTCCATGTTGGCCATGCATAACCATGTCAGCATCGTGCATGCATGCATGTGTGTCCATGTGCGTTTGTTGGCTGCCACATGCCCCACTAGCCGCCCGTCCCGGACCCTGGGGGACTGTTTGCTTTTCATTCCAATCAGGTCTGAGACAGAATCAGAGGAAGCATACAGTATTAGCGAGTCTCGTCTTTCTCACTCCGTCACCCCTCATATCCTTCCCTCCCTAATGAAGAAGACCAGAAGTTATTAGCGCATGAGATAAGGTTACAGAAAATCTAATTAATTAGCTTCCCAGTGACCAGTTTATCTGACAGTCCAGCCAGAAGAGCAAAAGGCTCCGTGGCTGAAGAAGAGTAATTACAGGTAGTGGAAGAGAAGAGGAGAGAGAGGATAGGACGGATTTTATCATTCACATGGTAATATTGTTTTTTCTCCTCTTTTAACAGCAACAAAGGGGCGTGGTGGAGAGCTACGGCCACATTCCATGTTCATCCCGGGCCAGTACTCCACGCTGGGCCGAGTCGGAAGTGTCAACTCAATGCTCCGGCGTTCCCAGACCCGAGACTCCAGCTGCCAGACGGAGGAAATCAAGATCGTGCCCCCATCTATGAGGAGAATTCGTGCTCAGAGGGGACAGGGAATTGCAGCACAGATGGCCGGGATCTCGGCTTCCTCCTCGACGGGAAGCATATCCGTCAGCAGCAGCGACAGCTCTGGGATTGTGATGATGCCACATCAGTTCAACGGCGACCCCTCGCGTTTTCACAGCCTGCCCCGACAGGGTGCCAGGGTGTCCATCAGTGCTGATCCCATCTACAGCAGCACCCCAATTAAGTCAGAGGATCATGGCACGCCCCAGAGACAGATTGGGAAGCTTCAGGTCGATGATTCGGTGGTGCACATGAGGAATGCGCCAAGGACAGGTACCCTGCCCAGGCCCAAGTCTCAGGAGGTGCGGGGGTCACAGTCCAGCGACTGGGGCGGTGGTCCTGCTTGCGTGGTCTCGCCGCATGCTGCCTATTCCACCTCGCTCATCCCTAACGCGACCATGTCCAGCTCATCCGAGGTCATTACCCTCAACAGCACTGGTCAGCTCTCCCACTCGCCGGGCTCAGCGTATCCCAACGCCCGTCCCCTCAGTCTTGCTTCCTCCAACAACAGCGACCATCTGATGTCCAGTCCTGCAGCGTTCACCCACAGCTCCACATGTCCGGCCCTGGCCACTTCCATGCCGGCATACACAACAAAGGCTCCCCCCAGTGAGTCGGGGCAATCGGATAGCAGCATACACAGTCACAGCACCTTGGCCCCCACGCCCCCATCCTGCCTGCCGGAGGAGCAGTGGGTCTATGACACCCCAGAAAACGTGGTCGCCCCGCATCATCGCATGCTGACTTCTAGCTGTTCCACGCCCATCAACCAGCTGTACAGCAGCCTGGAGATGTCCTCCAGGACCACGACGGACTCGAGCTCCGTCTACTCACAGGACAACGATGGTTATTACACCTCCATGCACCTGGACTCAGGCCTGCGCTCACGCAGCCACGGCAGCGGGCATGGGGCAGCGGCGGGCCGGGCCACCAGACATAGCATGTACGAGTGTCGGGAATTGGCCAATCAGGAAGACTCTGCGAGCTTGTACAGCGATCGCTCTCTGTCCCGGAGCATCTCCCTCCGCAAAGCCAAGAAGCCCCCACTGCCCCCGGCACGCACAGACTCTCTCAGACGAAAGCCAGGCGCGAAAAAGCCCCTGGGAGGCGTCAGTGGCATCGGTGGCGACAATGACTCAAACAGCGCCATGCTCAACGAGACTCTCATTGCCAGCTTACAGCAGAGTCTGCAGTTGGGGCTGCGCGGCGGGAAAGGAAAAGGCGCCTCTCCCTCTTCGCCCTCCCACAGTCCCAGCAGCGACTACGACGACCCTTGGGTGCTCCGGCCCAGAAGTCAGAGTAGCATCAGCGCCGGGAGCTCGGCAGCGTCACTAGTGGTGAATGCAAACTGCGGCGGCGTGTCCAACGTGTACTCCCTGTGCCACGTCACGCCCGCTCACAGCGACACCAGCAGCCTGCGTTCCGACTACGCCGACTCCTGGGGCTACTATATGGACTACCCCCGTAGCCATGGAGACCACAGAGCGCAGACCCCTCTGGCCCACGCCTCGGACAGCATGTCTTCCGAGCCTCACCCCGGAGAGCTCCACAATGGGGGCGAAGCGCAGAGGACGGGCCAGGGGCCCGGAGCTCCAGGGCAGGAGGGAGGCGTGGCAGTGAAGCCCAAAAACTCTGCCTCCTCGCCTGATCGGGTGCACAGGCTCACCTCCCCCTCCAGTGGCTACTCGAGCCAGTCCAACACCCCCACGGCCGGAACGCCAGTGCCCTCCATCGTGAGGTCCATGTCTCCCTCAGGCAGCCGGCCCAAACCCAAAGTGCCTGAAAGGAAGTCGTCCCTCCTCTCATCGGTCTCCATGTCCTCCTCGTCCACATCTCTGTCCTCCAACACCTCCGACTCGCTGAAGAGCTCTGGGCCTCCTCCGCCGCTGCCTCCGCCCCTGCCAGCGTCCCCTTCCTCTGCCCCGACCACCCCCATGAGCCCACCGCCGCCTTTCCCCGCCCCTCCTCCACCGACCACCCCTGCTCCTCCCCCGGCTCCCCCACTACCCACCACTCCTCAGGGTCACACTGTGAGCCCACCCCCTGCTTCCTCCACGTCCCCAGAGTTCCCTCCTCTCCCATCACCTGAATTGCTGATCCACCCAAGCGTGTCCTTCAACGGCAGCTTCAGCCCTCCTCCTCCACCTCCCCCTCCCCCTCCTGTCCCCTCCTCGCAACCCCCTCCACCTCCTCCGCTGCCCGCTTCTATGCCCCCCTCCTCATCGCCATCGCCCATGAAGGTGGTGAAGGGTGCGCCCAAAGCCGCGGTCTCGAGCAGCCCCACGAAGTCGCAAAAGCCCCTCATCACACCCTTCGCGCTGCAGAGCATTCAGCTGCGCTCGGTCAAGCGGCCTGAGCAGGAAGTCAACGGCAAAATGGACCACGACAGAGCTGATGAGGCGGAGATGGACCTCACAAATGGCTTAAAACCCCGCGGTCTGGTCAAGACTCAGTCCCAGGAGCTTCCTACTGTGCCGGCCCTGTCGAGCTTCTCCCTGGAAGAAGATTTGCGCAACTCCTCGCCATCACCTGTGTCAAAGCTCCTCGAGGAGTTGACGTTGGACTACGACGTTCCAGACGGCCCCGTCATCATGAGGAAACCACTGGACGAGGGCTTCTTTCCTGTAAACGGATTTGAAAAATACAACAGCCCGCAAAGCTCTCCCGCCAAACAGCCCCCAGCGGTCTCCAAGAAACCCAAACTCTCCCTCGTCCCGCTATTTAACGCCCAGCAAAGTCCACCTCACGAGGAGACAGACGGCATGTCCCAACCAAAAGGTCAAACGGACGCGGTGCAGAGACGAGTCATCGAGGAAGAGAAGAAGAGCGAGGTTGAGGAAGCAGAGGACACCTCAGAGAGCACCGGGACACTCGAGGAGAGCAGCGAAACATCCACCGAAATCCAAGACGAGTCCAACGGCGAGCAGGACGCGAGCATCGACCACGAGATGTGCACAGACGGTGAGACTCACGAAGAGGAGGATGAGGACGGTGATGGCACGAGTAGCACCAGCGGATCCATCAGCTCCAAGGAGGACGACACAGGTGGGTGATTCAAGATGACTCCACTTCATTTATTCATTTATTTATTCTCCTCTGCAAAATCAGGCGCGGATTGGCAGTTGTAGTCAGAACCATCTTTTACTCATTACTTAAGCTCATTACCGTAATCCAGTGCGGTTCGCGGTGACGCCGCCGCGCGCCAGCTGTGTGGCCAAACTTCCTCAGGCAGCTGTGAAATTAATTTTGCCCCCCGAGGCAAAAAGGAGCCAAACTTTAAACCGCAAGCTTTTAAGGTTTGGAAACTGTGAAAGTAGCGCAGCGGAGAGGGCTTATCGCTGGGACAGCAGCCCTCCCTCTCTCCCTCTCTTTTCTTTCTCTCCCTCCCTCTCTCTCTCTCTCTCTCTCTTCCCCTCTATATTTCATATGCAGGAATCTCTCGTGGCTGCCGTCCCTTTGCTTTTCCCGCATTGCTCTCCCTCCGTCCGCAACTCAGCCTCCTCTGTCTCCTCGACTCCTCACCGCCATCCATCCTTATTTCCAAATATCCATATTTTCCCTCCTTCCTTTCTTGTTAATCTCTCTCTTTCTGCCCCGCTCTCTCTCTCTGAGGTTGGGGGGGGGGCAGCGTCCCAGGGGAGATGCTTTTCGTGTTTGGAAGCAGAGGGGGGAGGGGCTCCGGCGGCGTATCAGAGGGAGGGGAACGGATCTGGTAAAGGGGATGAAGGGGAGGATGGTGGTGGTGTTGGTGGTGGGGGGGAGTGGGGGGGGGGCGGGGAGTAAAGTGAAGCTGCCTGCAGCGGCTCAGGCAGTCGGAGCGCAGACGTGAGTGAGGAAGAGGAGGAGGAGGAGCAAGGGGGAAACTAGTGGAGCAGAGGAAGTCTAAAAGAGGGGATGAAAATGTGAGAGGACAGCCGGGCACCACCTCCGTGTGCCGCGTCGCGTGTCACAGGCAGCCAGGTTGACGGGACGGGACTGGGTGGTGGTGGTGGTGGTGGTGGTGGTGGGGTGTGTGTGTGTGTGTCGCGCTGAGTGTGTATTTACTTTCTGGGCTGTGTGTGTTTGTCTTGTCACAGGTGAGGTGTTTGAGTCCAGCACGGCGGAATCGTCTCCTGTCCCGACCGCCAACGGGGCGCGCGGGGAGAGAATGGTGACCCCGACTCCCACGCGGGCCCGGACCACTGAGGACCTCTTTGCAGCCATTCACAGGTACAAACTCCTCGCTTTCACAAACACACACACACAC
>CAESWR010000057.1:1556672-1587536 GCA_903171835.1 Mullus surmuletus | reverse complement strand
AGTTTAGCCGGCTAGTGTTTTTTTTTTTTTTACCAGCTCAGGAGGGGAAAAACGTGGCTCTTCTGTGGAGAGACGGCATCGAGAGCACGTGGAAAATCCACGCGAGTTTTAAAAGATGTCCCACTTTGACGTGTTTTTATTGGGATGCAGTCGTTGGTTTACAGGTTAGTTTACATTCGCCCGCGTTATCGTTCGGAGGCTTCATGGGTCCTTCCGCGACGAGCGCCTACGTCATCATGATGCGCGCGGCGGAGCGGCTGTCCTCGAGAGTGCCTGAGTCTGTTATGTTAAAAAAAAAAAAAGGCGGGAAACAGCGTGTCATCGAAAGTTAAGGCGGTAAAAGTTTGTTTTTTAATTTTTTAAAAATGAATAGAAATAAGCACATTGATAATCGTTTTATAATATAATATGAGGGGCAAGTCTTCAAATCAGGGCACATACAAATTGATTTAAGGAGATTGTTCATTACAAAAAATGATAAAATAAAAGAAAGAAAAAAGCCCCAAAAATTATATTTTCAGTTTTATCACCATCATTTGGATAGAATATGAGAAATAGATTTTTTAAAAATGTTTATCAAAGATCAGAGCAACATAAATGATGTTTTCTAATAGACATCAAAACAAGCAACCTGAATTTTCTGGTGCTTAACAATAAAGCCAGTTTAAACAAAGATGCCGTAACACCTTAATTCTATCCATAATTTGGATAGAACATGAGAAATAGATTTTTTTTTAATGTTTATCATAGGTCAGAGCAACATTAATGACATTTTCTAATAGACATCAAAACAACATGACTATTGCCTCATCGTCAGATCAGATTTTACCTAGTTTTTACTGTAATTCAAGCAACCTGAATTTTCTTGTGCTTAATAATGCCAGTTTAAACAAAGATGCCGTAACACCTTAATTCTATCCATAATTTGGATAGAACATGAGAAATAGATATATATTTTTTAATGTTTATCATAAATAAGAGCAACATAAATGACATTTTCTAATAGACATCAAAACAACATGACTACCTCTCACAAATGGAGAAAAAATTATTTTCATATTTGCCTTCATCGTCAGGTCAGATTTTACCGTGTTTTTACTGTAATTCAAGCAACCTGAATTTTCTGGTGCTTAACAATAATGCCAGTTTAAACAAAGATGCCTTAACACCTTAATTACATTGTTTTGAGTGATTAAGCGGTTATATTTCCGTTAGCCTGTCTTGCGTGTGTCAGACTGGGGTAATCCATTCTTGGCATGCGAGTCAAGTCTTAGTAGCCAATTTAGCTGCTTTCATCCTTGTATATGAATATTTATGTCCTGAGAAATCGAATCACTGTTGTACGTGTTGGCGTAACCATGGTGAATGAAGCATATTTTTCTCCCACCAGCTGAATCTCTGTCTATTTTCTATGTGATAAACAGCTACTGCAGGCTTTAAGTTTGCTGTTCTTTTTGCGTCACAGGTTGTGTTTGCATCGCATGACTTTGTTGACAAGTCGGTGAAATCCTTCTCGGAAATGTCAGCTCGGTATTTTCGTGACACTCCAGAGATGAAGTGAAGGAGTAGCCAGGTACTTCGTGTCCATACTTTAAAATGATTGAAATCCCAATTAGTAGATCAGACCCAATTTAGTTTAGAATAGTATGAATTTAGTTTCCAATAACTTTTAAAATATTGTTTTTGACTACTACTTACACTTTCATTGTATTATTTTGACATCAGGTATGTTGTGTCCGTGTATGTATGACTTTAAACCCATGAGTGAGTGTTTTTTTCTAAAATACTAATGGTTATGAAAAAAATAAAAGGAGCTCAGAAGAATCACGAATGTGTGTCATCCAGATTAGTCAACAATGGATGTTTTGTCTGCAGACAAACAGACACCACCTGTGCCAGGATGCCCTGTTCCATTGTTACTATGCGATTAGCCATTTAACTCAACCTAACCAGACAGGCTGTGACCCCTGCAGACGTCATTGGATGTCTCTTTGTCATCCGTTGATAGGGTTAGTTGTATTTCACACACATTCGATGGCTACTGAGCCCAACACAGGTATATTAATCCAGCACGACTCCAGCGGCTCTGCTAATCCTTGGCTGACACAATTGCACGTCTCCACACGAACACACAGACACATAGGTCGACACATGTGACCAGCTTACGCAATTACGCCAAGGCTTTATATACAACCTATAGGGACCGGTCTCACTCTAGGTCCTTCATCCCATCGCAGGTGTGTGTCTGTGTACCTTAGCGAGTGAGTGAGTGTGTGTGTGTGTGTGTTCGCGGACACCAGGGAGAGCCTGCTTCCGCACTTTGCTTGTGGAGAAGACCCAAGCCGGAGAGCCACAGAGGGAGAAGAGACAGAGTTGCCAAGCAAAAACTCCTGAGGGCTGTTAACGGAGGAGGAGGGGGTTTCTTTTCATCATTTTGTTGCCTCAGCTGTGAAGCACCGGAGAGAACAACAATGTTTTTCCGCATCCCTCGTCTGACCCCTGGATATATTAGATACCTCCAGGTGGGTAAGATGCTTTGGGCGATTTGCCTCTCTAGATAGATTAACGATTAGTCTGAGACATTAAGGAGAGACCTGCAGTTGTTTGACAGCACAGAAAATTCCATTACAACCTTTTCACAAACTTTTGATCTCAATGCATTGCACCTTTCTCTGTTTACATGCTTCGGTGAAGTGTTAATGCTGCTGTAATACATCGATAAATCAATTTTAAGGGCTGTATGGTGCTATTGAATTTTCCTTACATGGGCAAATTTGTGAGGTAGACCGGTGGCCAAACTAAAACCCAACCAACAAATAAGCCACTTGTCTGAAAGGGAATCATCCTGTAGCTCTGACAGGTCTTTGTCATCGACTCCTCGTCGAACACAAAGTGCCTGTTTGTTTGTGAATGTGTCATGGCAGATTTAGAATGGAGGATTACAGCAGCCTGTCTTTGAATGGATTTGAATCAGAGATGCCTTAGCTCCCTCGGGTCGGGTAAATGCCCTCTAATTGGATCTCTGGAGGAGTGGCATGAGATCCACGTCCCAGGTCATTCCTATGGGTATTTCAGAGGCCCGCAGCTGCATTTAGACACCTGCAGACCTTTGTTTGGCTTGTTCAAGTGAGAAACGCCCACTGCTTTAGGACTTAACACACGATCTTACGGTCGTTCACTTAAACAAAACTGAAATAGCAAATTGGCAATGGATTATCTGAAATCGGTTTATTTGACCCTTTTAACGGAGAGGTGTCTCTCAAATCCACAACGTGACACTTAATTTGGAGATCTGAAATAAAAATGGCCAATTTTGAAGACATGTTTTTCACATTACAGCGATGAATGTGATGATGATGAAAAAGGAAAATGACTTGAGTTTATATCTGACTTTAGGACATGTCTTGGATTGGCTCAAAATTTTGAGAGCTCCACTCTCCACAAATCCGAGGAGGACCCAAACAGCCAATAAGAGCTGCTTGAACATGTGTTGACACTGAACAAAAAAAAACAAAAACAAATGGAGATCCTAGTACGGCTCTTCCCTTACGCGAAAACCATCGCCGGCGTGCGACAGGTGTGTGACCACCAGAGTCACATTTTTAAGGAGCGCACTGCAGCCAGAACCAGGAGGAAAACTGTTGAAGCAGTGCCTTTGCCGTCATCCTCATCCTCATCAGCATCGCCATCAACCCCGGTGCCCCTGCCTGGTTGCCATGGCTACCAGTGTGGTGACCCCTGCTCTCTCTTGCAGACCCAGGCAGCGCAGACGGTGCTGCAGAGCCGCGAGGGCCCTGCGATGCCGCGCATGGCCCTGCTGCTGGGGCTGATGGGAATCGGCATGTCCGGCTACAGCTCCCGCCAGCTCACACTGAACTACAAGCCGTCCAGCCACCTGTTCAGATGAGCGGGGACGGCGGACCCCTGACACACACACACACACACAATGAAAACGTAAAACCCCATAAGACGGCGAAGCATTGCTACCCGGCTCTTCGTCTCTGTTGCTTCTCTTTGTGCATCATCATCGTCCCATCTGTGTGGTTCAAGTCTAACATCCCCCACGTTCTGGATTTCATTAGGATTTTGCTGTGTTTGAGTAACGATTGTTGCCTTAAGGCTCCCTCGTGTGCAGTCAAAGAAATACCACTCCCCGTTTCATACTACCTCTCCTTTTAAGCATGTTTTTTTTCTTTTCCTGTGCTGTATTGAATGTGACTGAAGGCAGCTTTTTGATGTGTCTGCCCGAACGCGGTTGATGTTGCACTTGAACCCCCCCCCACGTATCCCGTGCCTTAACATGGGAGTACGCGGTCAGATCTGGATTTCACCATTAAGTCTCCAAAGAGCAAATTTATGATTAAGTGTCAAACTAAGGTTATTTATAAAGACCGCCCCCCCCCCCACCACCATCAGCAACCCTACCCCCCTCAAATTCAGCTTAGCTAAGCTGTCGAAATCTCCTCCAAAATCCTCAATCTCTTAATCATTATTACTTTTCCTCTGGCATTTTGGCAATTTCCATGATGTAACGCAGAGCTCGCAGGTCCAGCCTCTTTCGGAGAAAAGACAGAGATGTGACCTGCGTGCGCCGCTTCGATTCCTCTGGTACGATTGCGCAAGAAAGCAATAATAGAGAGGTATCGCATCAGAAGCGTCTTCAACTCAGAGAATCAAAGGCGTTACGTGTTTTTTTTTTTTTTAATTTGATTTCATGCTTTATTCTGGAGTTGACAGAGCGAGTTCTCGATTGTCTGATATTATTTCTTTCCAGAGGCCGTGGAACAAAAAGCAGAGCTCCTGCAAAAACAGTTAAAAACGATTCTTGGGCCGGTTTCGACTGCTGAAAATGCACAAAGAAAGCACGACAGAGGCAGGAAATGTTTAATTTCGATGTGTTATCTTTGCAACTTTGCACTTTTTTTGTGTACATAAACTAAATGTACATATCACTTTGATGCTGAATGAGATTTGTAGTTTTTGGCGGCGGCGGCCACCGGCTTGCGTCGTGAGCCGGACTGGGCGACATCCAGCTGGGTTGCGTTTATCGTCAGGCACAGAAACCAGGACAGCCACCCTGGGTTTCACCTGAACCGACGTGCGAACCCACCCCGATCTCCCCCAGTCGCGCCCCGCCGCCGCAGAGCGTGAACGTAGATGCATGACCACTACGGTCTCCTAACATTACCTGTGTTTTCTCTGTTATCTGTTATGAAGAGATGCTTTGTAATGGCAAACCTTTGACAGCATATGAATGTATCGCCAGTGAGAAAATGATCTGTAGCAGCTAAACTGGAAACGCCAGAGATGACATCGAGGGTGTCATAATCTCACGGCTGAGAGGTTTCCGACTATAGTTCGGAAGGATTAGCATGTAAACAGGTCACAGGTCGAGGGTGGTGATAAGCGCGATCCCTCGTAGATCCTGTCATAATGCATGTCTTTTTTTTAAGGCCGGCTTTTAATTACACATGAAAGAGGTCGTTGACCCTGGGATGGAGACGTGCGCTGTAGATTTGCGTGTCATGTGAGCATGTGACAGAGATTATTACGGAACAAGGGATTTCAAATGGATGTACGATGCTGATAACGGGAGGATGTTTTAAATTAGGGATATCGTGTTTGTCCATCACCGTTGCTGTGTAATCGCTTTAGCCCGTGTGTCCACTAGCTGTGGTACAGCGTGATGGCATGAAATGGCTCTAAATGACTTTGTAACGAAATGCACTTCAGAATTGTACATATGTAAAGTAGTTTTTGTGAAAGTTTTGAAGATCTTTGCTCGTGCCGACATAGAAGTGCTTTCACACCCGGTTGGGTAGCTGTAGTTGTGGTGGAAGTGTTTGTCCTGTTGACCTGAAGCATTCTAAATGCATAATAAAGCACTTTTAAACACGTATAATCTTTTTTTTTTTAATGATTTACTTGCACTGCACACTTTTTTCCACCAGGATTGTGTCGCCTGTGGAAAGGGGGGCTGGGGGGGTGCTGCTCCCAAACACAAACAAGAAATGCTCCCCTTAAGCTCTAGATGTCAGCATAGTTTCTTCATTCTTTCACTGCGAGGTTAAATTATGTAAGAACTGATTTGTCAACAAACCACATATTTTTTATCTAGTATTCAAACAACCCGATGAGTCAATATTCCACTCAGATTTACTGTAGACGTGCTGTTTTGGGTTTTGTTTGCCAAGTTTTGATGCTCGATGTTTATTTCACCCTGGCAAAGCTCAGGCAGGCTATCGCCGCTGATGTTGTTGTTTAGCTGTTTGCGGTTCATGGTCAAGGCTGAGACACCGAGTTCTGACCCAGTTATGGACCTGTAAGCTGCTTTAGGACCAAGTCCAAATCTAACCACAGCAGGAGCTAATCATGGTTACGGTTGTGCCACTCTTAGGCTTAGGTGTCGAGTTTTTACAATAAACCCGATGCCCCCCGTCGCCGGGTGTCAAGTGCACATTTACGTTGATGTTCTTATGATGGTGCAAATGTCAATAGCTTTTTATTCAGAGAAACACACCTGCGTGGGTTTGTGTGTGAGCTTTATCGGGTTCCTTCCTCCGGGAGGAGAGGAGTCAGGGACAGACCGACTCTACCTCACTCTCCTGATACACACACACACACATACACTCACATACACACACACAGAGGACCATTGTGTCTTTGTTTTAGAGCCTTCTCCTCAGGAGGCTCTTGTTACTGTCTGTTGCAGCCAACAACAAAGAGCTGAATGTCTTTGCCACCGAAGAGATGGGTGAGAGGCAGCGGGGACGTATACACAAGGACCTTTTAAGCATTTGTCCGCCAAATCCCGCAGCATCTCGCTTCCGCCGTCCCAAGGTGAGCAGGTGCCAAGAGTAGCTGGATACGGACAGATCAAGTCTATTACACGCTTCGGTGATTGCGTTATGATCAAAGTCAAAATGTGAAACTGTGGGTTACACTTTGAAGTGGAGGCGCAAATATTGTTCACATGTGTTTGGGGGGGATGTTTTCTAAGCAAAGTGCGGAACTCTCAGGCAGCAAAGATGTGGTTACTCAAAAAGGCTTAACTGATTTCCAATAATGAGGCAAGCTCGTGTCGCTACATTTAAAACCAATGAGTTATTCTCCAATGAAACTTGCCCCTTTGTCTACTTTTTCTTTACTGCTTTCCAAAAAAATTATAGCTGTGGTCACATCTCTGTGGCTGTAAAAAGTCGAAAATTCACTTTTCAAAGGCCAATTTGAACATTTTAAATTAAGCAGTATAATGGGGTATTACCAGCATCCCTCTTGGATTTGCAACATAAAACAAAACAGACTCGAGGCAGAAGGTTGGGTCGATATATTTTCTCTTATCCTCATCACCCACTAAATACTCTGCTGGAGGAAACATGCCCTGACAACGGCGTCTTGATTTCGTGTCTGCCAGATTGCTTTAATTGGTTTGTGGCGGTTCCTTGCGTGTGTGTTTGCGTCCTCGATGACGCAGCACATTCTTACTCCGTCTGAACGGCTCCTCTTAAATAGCGGAAGAGCTTAACCCCCGTGTTCTCGGCCTCACGAGTTATTAACACTCGTCTCAGGTATGTTCACATGCACACATGTACACAAATCAGAGACTTCCACCGGACATTAGCTGCTGTGTGCGTGTATCGGGCTGTAAATTGTGCCACAGGTTAGTAAACAGACCAGATTTAGCAGCTGTGCAGATGCCTGTTGATACCTGGCGGCTCGTTACCAACCGCTAAGTAGGACGTGCATATGCCAACACACATCCGTTCTATTTTGGGGCCTGCTGTGCAGAGGTAATGAGGTGTGTCCCAAACGCACTGCACCGTGATGTAAACAGATGCCGTAATGAGGACTTACTTATTAGCTGTAATGCAACTCTTCCATGTGATTGTTCAAATGTGTCTTCAAAAATGATCTGGAAGAAATTTGTGAGGAGATAGAAAGTCCTCAGCTACTGGAGTTGCTTCACTTTATCACCAGCAAACCTCCAGCCCATCTCGTCTCTGACCTTTGACTCCATCCTCGGGAATATTTTTGGTGCGTCCACCTTCGAGGCGATGACTCCTTCTTAAGAAAAGAGACAGATGATAGAAAGTTGAGGAACGTTTTCCCAAAGTCATAACACATAACTGCAACTACAACTGTTGTGGCAGACCTCAGATTTTTGTTTTATCTGTGCATTCTTTGACTATTAACAGACAAATCTAAGGATCTAATTGAAAATTCTATATTGTATTGAGAGTTCTTACGTATGAAATGTACATACATGCAGAAGTTGGATGACAACCAGAATTCCATATTGAAAAAGACACTTCTCAGATAGCGAGTGCTCATTAGAGCAGCTGTCGGCAGAGAGTCTCTCTGAGGAGCATCTCCAAGAGTTGGCCTCTGAATGTAATTAAAACGTTAATCTCTGTTCTTGGCTAACAAGTTTTGATGTGGTCCCGTGGGCCTGTAGTGGAGAACCCTGTGACCTGTGGATTTGATCTGACGAGTCACGGTTAAGCTCAGCTTGCTCTCTCTGTGGCTGTGTGACAACAGCAGGCCTCAAAACATTACGTGGAAAAGACACAATTTTCTTTTCATACTCTTAATGATTGTGAATCTTCAAATGTATCAATTAAAGTATCTAAATGTCACTTAAGACAATTAAGATCCAGAGCAATGTGGAAACTGCACTTAATTTTCTGCCACATACATTTCTATTACAGGCTGAATTAGAGAATTAAGAGCTTAAATTCTTCAGGCCCAGATTAAACTGTACTGTACATCTGTGACGGTGTGAGACATTTGAGGTGGCTGGGATAATCCCAGCTGTGTCTCACGGCGACTGTTTGACCCTGCTGTGTCAGTGTTCACAACAGGTGACTCAACAGCCACACGCTCACAGCAACACACATGCTGATACCTGCTGACACACATTTAAGTCGCTGTGACATGTTGCCATTGTGAAACAGGACCGCGTGAACCCACAAGTGGGCCAGAGGGGAGAAAGTAACCATTTGCTTCTACTAAACGCTTTACAGCTTTTATTTAGGAAGATGTATGATTTGTTTATTTTGGTTGGGGATGATGGGATCTCATAGAGGGGAAACAAATCTGGTTTTGGTTCCGTTCATAAACGCAACATGACAAAACAGTTACTGAGATTGAGACCAACTCTCAGTGGGTCTGTTGGTGCATAAAATAAAAGATATAAAATATACAGCTGTGATTATGAAACCCTTTGTTTGCACATATGCGCAATGTATCATCAGATGTGTCACTGCAATTCATGAGCCACACCAGCATGACCAAAGATATGTTACTTCATGGTTCGGGGGCGGGCTGGTAATTCCGCTTATTAACAGTGAGAGAAAGACGCCTGTGTTTGCATTTCCTCCCCACGGAATCCACATGAGGAAGGTTTCAGCTAAAAATGTCAGAGCCTGAAGACCTATGAGGCTCGTGCATCTTCTGTCAGGGCCACCCGTACTGTAAATAACCACTTCCAAGATACCGAGGGAATGCTTGTCACGAGTGGACCGTTGACCCGGCGATGACCCTCAGTGTCAGAGGTCACCGACCTGCCTCCTAACAGTCGTGGCTCTTGTCAGCTGGCACTGATGAAGAAGCAACACCAAATCAATAAATGATATGAGCATTTAACCAGAGGTGGTCTGCGGGCTTAACAGTGAATACATGAGTCACAGTTTTGAATTTTGTCTCAAATATATTCAAGTACATCCTGTAATAGTAGGGTTTCTCACTCGTGTTTTAGTCACATTTGAGTTTTTCTTTAAAGGCCGCCCACTTAACATTTTACTAAATTGCAGTATTTAACAATTCATCTGACATTATAAGGAGACGCGCTGATGCTGAAGTGATCAATTTAGCACCGTGCGAGAGTGTGCGCTAAAATAGAGTAATAACAGCATTATTCAATTACATTATTCAATACACAATTACACATAACCTCAGAGTTTGTTGTCACTCCGCACACTCACTTCTCAGAAGGGTAAAGTAGTTGGAAGCCACAATCAAATGATGTTGTGCTGCCACTTGTATATATTTTTTTCAAACCTCTTTTTGGAAAGGAATGCATTTTGTCCTTAAAATTGCAGGACGCGTTGCATCAATTACATTGTTAGATCCAGAATACACCCAGGATGCATCATAATGACTCATGTGCCTGTAAATATCACTTTCAAACAAGTTTGATTTCACCAAATGCCACCAGTAGAAAGGCTTTCAAAATCTGTTGAGCGGGAATTGAGTGTTTCATGTCTTTTGGTTTCTTTCTAAGTTTTCCAGTCCACATTCCCGAGCGACTTACTGTATGCGGACGCTGAAAAGGGAATTTAAGGACCTCTGAATCAGGTGAGTGGTCTTAACCAGAGCTAAACTGTGGCTATTTTGAGAGGTCAGCCCCACCAGCATAATGTGTCATTTGTTTCCCCTGGCGTCAGAGGTCCTGGGGGGGGGGGGGGGGGGGGGTAAGAGAGAGATTTGTGTTAAGTCAAATCACCATAAAAAAGTCATATGAACACATACAGAGACACATACAGACCAGAAAAAATCCCTCCTTGGAAGCTGTGATTTGGCATATCTGGAAAAAGTAACACACTCTTAACCAAAAATAACTAATCTTATTTCTTACACACACAGATTTTTCCAACAATGAGATTTTATATAGTTTCAGATTCCCACTAAACCTTTGCAGGCAGCTGCTACGGATCAATGAGGTATAATAGTGTGATTTTATTCAATTTTTACTGTGCACTTTGTATTTAAAATGAACTCTTTTATACCTTTATATGTTATTTTATCACACTATTAAACAGCACTAAGGAGGACTGCACTTTACAATTCAATTTTGTTGTAAGTTACTTTACATTAACAATAAAGACATTCTATTCTATTCTAAGATAACGACAAATACCGGTATATGAGCTTGAATATTATTATATTTTTTTAATTCTTTCATGCTTTGTCACACGTTTCAGGATGAAATGAATCAGTATTTGAAGATTGGCAGGTAAACACACACGCACACTGATCAATCATTAGTCGATCATCAATAGGACTCTGATGTGCAACACATCCCGGAGGATCTGTGCACTTTTTCTTGACTTCCCTTCCAAATTTCCGGTTTTCATACTCTCTGTTTCATCATGGGAAATATTTATCTTTGCCTTTGAGTGACTTGCTTGCATTGGCCCGGGATGAGAAGAATGACCCCCTTCCTCTGAGTGCCATGGCAACTGTAGTGGGGGGTGGGGGATGGGGTAGGGGTGTATGGGAGGAGCGACGCTTTGAGGTCCAGGTGGTCGAGTCTGCGTAAAAGCGCACCAGAACAGACGCCAAAGAGTTACGAAACGAATAGTAAAGCGTCATTAGAAAAAGAGAAGAAAAAAAAAGGAAAAGTCAAAGCGTCCAGCTGCTGGCTCCCTCACAGGGGAATAAACACTCCTGAGAGAGGAGAGAGGAGAGAAAACCTCCTGGATTCGTCTCTGCTGAGGGGAAACCGGACGCGTCTCGGTGCCGCGGTCCCTCCACGAACCGGACAGAAGCGCGCAGAGCTGGTTTTCTCTGTCTTCATCTTTTTGGTTTTTTTTGGTGGTTGTTGTGGACTTTGTGGCTCGACAAACCATCGACCAACACGGATCGACCATCGGAGCTATGTTCAGGAAAAGCAAGAGTAAAGTGCTGGTGGATTACGCGTCAGAGGAAGACGACATGTCCTGGCACTACCATCACTCCTACAAGGTAACCCACGCAGCCTGCCCACGGATACACTCAAAATATCCTGTTTGTCGCTGGATTCTCGTAATTATGCGTAAAAAAATGAATAGAAAATGAGTGTACCAGCTGAGATTTGTGCCTAGAAAACGTCAATCAGCAATACATTGGTTATAATACAGTTATTACACCATTAAGTGATTGGAAACAGGGTGTAACTACAATTCTGTGATTATTCCAAAAATATTTATTATGTAATTATGATGCTTTTTTCCCCCCTAATGGAGAGACACAACAGCACCTGTGTCAAAGTCTGGCCCCCTTCCCCTCAACCTGCACCGAGCTTAAAGTTACAATACTTCATTCATCAATATACTGGTCATAATAACATTGTTACATCATTTAGTGATCAGAATCAAAGCCTGACTACAACTCTTGTGTGGCCCCCTTCCTCTCAACCTGCACCAAGCTTTTACTTTCCATAAGCAGGTGCCCCCCCCCCGTCCACCCCGTCCCCCCAAATTGATGCAACATCCGGTGTACTTGAAATAAAAACGTATAAAAGAGCGAATGACGAAGCAGTCGTGTATGGTGTGTGAAATGAAATAATTGAGGCGAGAGGGTGAGGAAGCGAAGGGGTCGGGGGGCAGCAAGTGTTCACAGCCATGGAGCAGATGAATGGGAGAGCGATGGAAGGGGAGAAAGTCACCAGATGCTGTTTTGTCTCGGTAACCCGGAAAAAAAGAGCCGTGTTACCTTGGAATGAGGAAACTTTATAATTATGAATGATACTATGATCCTTAGAGCAAAGCAAGAACATTTTTAGACCATCAATTATAGCCACTCACCATCCTTTAACCCTGGTTGTCCGAGGTATTGATTGGCAGCTCGTGACTGTGCGTCTTGCTTTTTGCAAATCTTTTCCGTCCCTCCCCCCGATCAGTCCTTCCTTGAAGATAAACATGACTCAAATACGCGCCACTTTGTATCCTTGCTTCCAAATCGTTGGAAGTATTGACTGACAAACAGCTCATGGCCGTCCCCCTGTTGTATTTGCGCAATTCTTTTGGATCTTTTCTCTCCATCAGCACTTTGTGGGAAAGAAAAACACTCACAAAGGTTCCTGTAGAAACCTGAGTTTGGTAAGCAGCAGCGTGTGAGGTCTAAAAGTCGTCATATCAGCGCATTAGCAGCTGGCCTCTGTCAAGATTCATAACACACCCTTACAGGTCTTCTTTAAAGGCAAGCATTAGTCCCTCCTGGAGCAATAGTGTCTGTTCCTGCCAACTTTACATGATCCTTAATTAAAAACAAACGATCAAAGAGTGTAAAAGTGGAACTGAGATAGTTCCAAAAGGTTTGTGGTGTCTCATCCAATAACTATGTCAATCAAAATCACCAGTGAATCAGATTATTTTCCATGACAAATATATTGTTTGACAACGCAAAGGTCACCTGTCAATCTTCAGTTGAAGTGTTGTTGCCCATATTGTGATTTTATCAAACTATATTTGACTCTATAAAGCCAAAAACAATAATAGTGTGTTTTTAAGGTTCCCAAAAGGCATACTGATGATATAGTAAAATGACAGAATAACAGTATATATTTATGACTATAAAAGGCAATTGGGAAGACCAACCAACACCATTTCCCAATGTTTTTCATCAGCTGTTGTGTTAATGTTGAGATCCCTGACCTACGTCTGGGTTTACCCCCCGCCACCCCCCCCCACCCTGGGCACCGACGCATGTAGCCCTCAACTCCGAAACCTGCTGCCCCGAGTTCAGTTTGTGAAGCTGTTTCCAGTGGCGCCGGGATGAATTTGAGCCATGACGACTGATCTGAGTGCAGGGCAAATTTCTGGGAAAGACATCAGGGAGGTCTCCCAGAGTCACCATGGCAATAAAGTACATGCGGGGGTCAGGGGTTGTGTCATAAAAAGTCGTAACGCCAGTGAACAGACGGATCCAAGCCAGCCATGATGGGGCTTGAAGGCAGGAGAAAGGGTACACTCCTCCCATCTGGATATCCATTTTTGATTATTGGAAAACTTAAATAAACTACATTGACCAGGATAAATCTGATTCTTCAATTGGTAAAACTGCAGAAACACGCGGAATACCAAGAAGTAGAAGTAGCTTTTGTTCTTGGCTGTTGTACAGCTGCACTACGACAGACAGGGATTCAAAGTGTCGCTTAAGGGCACCTCAGAACCAACCGTCTCACTTTACACACATTTATGTTTTGTACGTGATGGCGACCCAAGCCAACTTCACCAACCCTCCATGCCGCCACTTGCTCCCCCTTGTACAGTCTTTTTTTCATTTTCCCTACTTTCTTCACTGCGCATGAGTTGTAGCCATCTAAATATCAGTAGGCAGACAGGTAGACCGGGTAATCCCTCTGGAGACACACACCGAAGAAAATAAGAAGAGAAAGGGGAGGCGGAGGGAGAATGCAAGATTTGATGTCAGTGTCTCTCCCCTCCTCCCCGCAGAGCGCTCCGGGGCAACTACAGGCTCCGTGCTTTCTCCCCACTTATTGAAGTTCAGCCGGCTGCAAGAGGCAGCTGCGAGGTTGCGGGAGGTGTGTGTTTGTCTGCGGCTTAAAGCGCAAATGCACCTGAATACATTAATAACACCGGACAACTCCAGTGACGGGGGCCCCTAGATCACAAGACTGCTGTGATCAAACCCTCAGACGGTCGCACATAAATCAGCAGAGACGATGAGGAAGAGAGATAAAGCTGAGGTTGAAATCTGATTATCACATGACTTTTAGATAATATTACTACGCATGCAGCCCATTCAATTTGCATTCTTACCATTATTCATTGGATTGGTTCTGAGGCATGATGGGAGTATGAGAGACACGTGGTGCCAGGCGACTCTTTAGGACCAGAAAAAAAGTAGCGTAACATTAAGATAATTTAAGTGCTTCGTTTTGATAGTTTATTTATTGGCATTACTTAAATGTAGGCTAATATATGAAAGTAGAAAATAAGGGATTATAAATAGTCAAGTCCAATATTTCAAAATTTCCCCCATTTTCCTTATCATGCTGACACAAAGGCCATGTTTTTCCTGCTAAGCTAGCTAACTAAGCTACCTGAAAGCTAACTGGTAGCTAACCAAGTTCACCAGAATGCTACAGTCGGGCCTAGAGGCCACGTAGACGGCTAAAAAACGTGCTAGCTGGTCAACTTAGATCTCGTACATTGGTGGGCGGTTGACCAGAAGACTAAAAGCCAACCAATAAGCTAGAAGGCTAAGTGGCTAACTGGACAGCTAACTAGGCTAACCAATTGGTAAAGGACTTTAAGGCCACGTTTACAAACAATTGCCTCCAGAAAGTTTTTTCCTCTGCATTTTCACTCCGGATGCTCTTGTGTAGACGCAAGGTGCAAATGTTGTCGCGTTAATGGGGCCTAAAAGTCTGAATTTTCAGTTTTAAGATATATTTAGGGACCATCTGGGACTTTTTTGTTGATAGAGTGGCTTTCTGAAACTTGTTTTGGTTCTTTGTCATTGAAATTCACCATTTGTTGCCTAGTAATCTGGCCTTCCCAAAAACAACACTGCCATGGCTTCAGAGAAGGAGAGACCGAGGGGATAAAACCTGCCCCCTGAGGTGTGAAAGCAGAACTCTCGCTTTCAGTAGTTAGGGCCCATTTTTTCCGAAACACTACCCTCTCCCCCCCACCCCCCCACCCCCCTGTTCCAAGTTGTTAATGCCTTTACGCTCCACCAGTAGTCAGAAATCAGTATGTGCGAGTGTTTGCCTTTTGATCAGCTCAGGTGGTGGAGACCCGGCAGACTTTGCTCAGACATGTCCGACCGCTGCTTTCTCGCCTGCTCTCGTGTAGCCGTTAGAAGTTCCCACAGCTTTGATCATCTTACAGGATTCCTGGCTCCACTTCAGTAATCTCCAGCTCAGGTGCATTTCGCTACCCTCCTCTCGTGATTTAATGTTTTTAAGCCTTTAAAGGGCAAATGCAAGTCAAGTCGTATATCCTGACTGGTATATAAGTCAAAATGTGATTTAATGTCTTCCTTTACTTGTTTAAGTAGCCTACATATTTACTGTACAGATAGTTTATTTACTGACCATTCTTACATGATCGGTGTTGAAAGATGTACTATAATTACATTTGTGTGGTCAATCAAAGTTCCATAATGAAAGATAGAGCACATAACAAAGATATTACACACACACAAAAAAACAACAACAAAAAAAAAAGAAGAGTGAAGCACAATGGAACCGAAATAGCCCTGCTTTATATTCCCCAATGGTGTTCTGCATGTTTGAGTTACAGGTCATGCATTTGTTTTCTTTCTTTTGTTCAAATCTGGCCTCTGACTTCAGTGGCTTCCCCTTCGCCCTCCCTACATCCCTCCATCCATCCCTCCTTTTCAGAAAAACAGGTTTGCTCTCTCTTTTTACAGGAAAAGCCGCACACACTCCAAACACACACAACGTCGCCAGTGCATAGCGCTGATGGTGTGCGTGTGTTTGTGTTGGGGGGTGGGGGGGGGGTTTGCTATTTGTGTTAACTCTCTGCTGTTGTATGTGTGTCTGATCCAGGACAAAGACATAGAAGGAGAGGAAGAGGAGGAGGAAGCTGTCACAGCTGTATCCAAGGTAAACAGCTTTGCAACTATGCTGGAGGTGATGAACTCAGAGGCACTTTCTGCCCCTCAGCATTTACTCAATTTACACTTCTTACATTTATCCCAAAATCTCAGGCCTCATCCAACATGATCTTCTTACATGTGCTTCTTCATAAAATGGGATTTGTTCTATCACATTTGCAGTTGCATAAACCCCCAACATGGTCATTAGAATCTCTGTATCCTCAGCGACACCTCATCTCATGCAGAAACACACACACAAACGTTCAGATCTTCCTGTCAGATTACTACAAATCGTCACCACGGTGCAGCTGAGGTAAAGCAGAGGCCCAGCTGTTTATCTGTAAACATGTCAGCCTTCACTTATCAGGCCTTCTCCTATCCTCAACCATATCACTGGAAAAAACCGCCTTGTTTGTTGTTACGTTCCATGTGTGTGTGTCTGTTTGTGAGTGTGTGTGTATGTTTCTCTGCCTTTATCCTAAAAGGCCTGTTTTGGAATTATGGTGTGAACCCATTATTGTTTGTGTCCCAGTGGTTCTCTGGTGTTGGCATTGCAATGGGGATAACTCACCCAAAAATGAAAAATATCCTGGGTGCCAGGCAAATCTAATATTATGGCATTGGCGCCCATGTTTGGTCTCCCAACACTGGTGATTTCCTTCAAACTCTCAATGTATCTTCGGTTGAATCATAAGATATCATCTCCGGTGGACAGGTACAACATAAAATTCAGGACAAAGGACCAGACTATAGTGAAGCACAGCCAATGAATGTTCATCTATTTCAGCTGTGTTGTTTGCAAATAATGATGGGGGTTCTAGGGGTGTGCGGGTGGGTTTTACTTTGCAGCTGTGCACAGTCTATTGTCATGCATGCATGAATGAGATTATGCGCCCTTGAGAGACATGTATGTATCTGTTGATCTGTGCTGACAACAAGTCTTTAGTCAGAGGTGCAGTCATGTCTGAACTCCTCTGAACCTGTTAAGCCTCAGTGTCAACCTCACACGCACTCAACACATAATAATCCATTGTCTCTGTTGCCGTCGATGCCTGCCCTACTGTATGCATAGCTCCCTGCGCAGTCTGTGACTTAGTTCACAGGACATATTTCATGACCTGTCCTGTTTGTGGGGACAGGGGTGGCTGGGCTGGAGAAGGGAAGGAAACATGGCATTCTTTCGAGGAGCTGGGCTATTTGGAACAATTGCAGTGGAAGAAAAACAAGGCTGAAAATAGCCGCGCTGTAGAAGGCCACAAACCTTCCACTGTCCGTTGCTTTATGCTCATATTAGGACACGCAAAGTAAATATGGACCCTTGCAAGTTTTACCTTCCTCTATAATGGGCCGATGTTGGGAGTAGTCCATATCCATTTCTCTTACATGAAGTGCCCATTTCCCAAAAGTCGCATTTTCCTTTTAGGAGTCTCTGTGTTGGCTAACTTTGGTAAACACTGGGTATCATTTTGAAATCATATGTCATCATCTCTTTAATGGCGCATTTGTTTCTGTTCCACCAAGTCAGTTTGGAACAGAAACGTGTAGCTGCCAAATATTGGCGTATCCAGCTCCTCATATATGGGAAGATTTTTGTTTAAAATGTATAAAAAATAAATTACCATATCGAAAATAAAGTAATTGGGGTACATACTCATGCATTTCCAAAATTAAATGGCTGGTAAATCTCTTCACTTTAATCTCTGAGGTATGGATGGAAAACCTGGTCCAATAAAAGCTCTATTGTTCTGCCAGACATGGAGCTGTATGTAAACCCGCGGCGCCCCACCGCCCTCCCACCTGCATACAGGGAGCCCAGTGAGCCGCTTGGTTTACCTTCATTTTGGCTGGAGAGATTACCGGCCACTGAGCTGCTTTGGATCTTAAGGGCCGGAGGTTAATTCTGGGAGAGCGGTGCATAGGTAGGGCCTCTATCTGAGCTCACATGTATACATAAATCTGGAATTCGCCTACATGAACACATATGCAATATACTCTAAATCTCTTCTGACATCTCTGCAAACCTCGAAACAGGGCACAAATTGGATCCACGGTGAAAGCGGAAAACGCATAGAAGGTCGAGAATAAGATGCAAAGATTTCCAGATAAATAAACTCCATCCATACCTCACAGACACGCAATTGACGATGAGTGGTGATTGTTGTATTTTTCAGTATTGTACCTGCCTCCTGTCGCCAAAGCCAGGCCATGCAGTGTTTAGAGTACACATCCGTCTGGTGTCGCATAATCTTGAATGTGAGAAGCTATTTGGCTCGTAGAGGGACAAGGATATTCTGATGCATGTTAGATAAAACTCAGCTTTGTACCCTGGGGACAAAGTGTTCTGTAAAAGTTCACATTATCTAAACCGTGACATTCTTTAAGCTCGATCCCGGACCTGGTGACAGACTTATTGTACATGTTCCTGTTTGGTAAGAGAGACCACTGCTTTCATGTCCGGCTTGTTTGCTTGTTGTACTCCCAGGCTCGGACACAGAGAGTGAAAAGGAGGGGGGGGGGGTTAAGAGTTTGTGTCAGCGTGTGGCACACAGCCCCCTTTGACTGGAGCGCCTCCTTCGTAGGTAAACTATAGAAACAAAGGAAGCAGACTAAAGGGATCGTGAGCGTCAAATGCATTCATCAAATAACGCTGTGAATACTGAGAATGTTATGATAACGGTGAAGCAAAGCCAGGCACGGATGTGAGTAGGAGTAAGCGGTATGACCTTGACGGCTGACATTGGGAATTCTTCCCAGGCATGAGGAGCGAGAGGGAGCCAAAAGTTTGTTCCATAATCACCGAGCAGGGCGGTATCTGTGCTGGGTGGAAAGCAGCGAGGGCAGGGAAGAATTCTGATGTGACGGGGGAGTCCGGGGTTGGTTTCAGAGGGAGTGCAGGGTCTTCCTGTGGAATGTGCAGCGCGCAACTCTGCCAAGCCGGTGTCACTCAAACTCTGTGTCTTTCTACCACTATCAGTATCGTCAAACCAGAATTTATTTTAAGAAATCTAAAGTATAGTTGCATTTAAAGTTTGACGTTTTTGTTGCCTGGTGATAGATATGAACTCTGCACGAGGCTTCCACAACCAATGGGTTAGCATAGTTTAGCACAAAGGCTTTTGGTGCAATAGTCCTCCAACTTCGCAAAACGAGCCAAATTATTTTGGATTATGTTGAGTTCTCGGATGCTTAAATTGTTAACAGTGTCTACCAATCGGATGTAATTTTTGGGAAGTTGTTTTGAGTTTAGGTCTGGAAAAATGATTTTCCATGTGGGACTGATCCATGTGTTCCCATAATAGTAGCATAAATATATACATTTATCAACATATTACCATTATTTTACACTATTCCGATACGTGTGGTAAAGTAAATGATGCATGGGAGTTAAGAGCCCAGTGGAGCCCACAACAGAATTTCAAAAACACACATTCATCAATCTGAACATGAGGCTGTTTTCCTAAATTCCCACCAAGTTGACTTTATGAAATCACTCTCCCCGGGGAGCATAAATCGCTCACAAAATAGGCATCAAAGATAACAAGCCTAACATGCAACAGATGAACCAAATCCAAACCTCTTGTCTGCCGGTTTCTGTCAGGAGGCCAAGGTGAAGAAGATCATGTCCAAAAAGGAGAGGCGGGAGAAGAAGATGTTCTCCTCTAAAGATGACGAGCACTTGCTGTTAAGTGGAGTGAAGCTGGCCGACCGCAGAGGGTGAGGCTGCTAGCGGTGACCCAGCTTGACACAGCTGCTTCCCACCATCACATTATCAATTATTATTATTTTCCACTATTTTGCACTCAGGCATTTAGTTTCAGTTGTCTGTGCACATTTTAGATGCATTTACAATCATTTTGATGCCAAGAATCCATGCAAACCTGTGGAACCCTGCACAGCTCCATTCCTGGCTCACATCATGTTAATGAAGTCTGGCCATTACCGGTCGAAGTCTGTAACACAAATATTTACACGCTATATAAAGTATGAGGCCCCTGCGCTACTTGTATTTGTTTACATCGAAGACGGAACTTCATATGCCAGCGGTTATGAGCTTCCAATCTCCTCCAGGAAGTGGAACACGTATGTGGAGGAAAACCCACATTAATCAAACAGACGGTGGTTCCTACATAATGGCGCCCTGTAGAAGGACAGTTCCACATTATGTCTGCATTAGTGTTATATTTATATATATATATAGATGTGAGAGGAAAGGTTTGACCTTGTAAAAACTGTTCCTGGTATTCATCTTGGCACGTCTGTTTTTCCCTAAAGGTCTCACAAGAAGGTAAAGGACGATGAAAAGGAGAAGGAAAAGAAGGACAAGCCGGAGAAGGGCCTCTGTTTCTGGGAAAGCGTCACCATGACAATGAGGCAAATCTCCCCCACCAAAAAACCAGAGAAGATGGAGGGTTGGGAGCCGCCTCACCTGGAAAACGTAACTGAGACCACGACTGACGATGCCCCGGAGGACGGGAGCCAAAAAGGAGACTCGCCGGTGTCGTTCCCCAGCTCCTTGTGGCTCCCGTTGGAACTGGATGGGTGCGGCAGCCCGCGTCAGGGGGAGGACTCCTCCAGCTACACTAACCTGGGTGAATCCAAGAATTCCACGGCTGCTGTCACGTGGACGGCCCGTGCCAAGGTCAAGCTGGCTGGCATCAGCAGGATGAGCAGAGGGATTGTGTCAGAGGGCACCTGGGAAGGGTTAAAATAGTGGTTATTTTTATATTCCATACCCTTCCTCCCTTCACAAAAATAAAGAAGATGAAGCCCTGAACCAAATATCCACCTCTCTCTCCTGTTCTCGACAACACCTGTGTTGATATCAGCTGGTGATGAGATACTGTAGTGTGGCCCTGAATGTATCATATGAAGTTTTTCCACGTTTTCTTTTTTTAATATTTTCTTTTCTAGCAGAAATTAATTGATGTACATTAATTTTGTTCTGCCAATTTGGTAAAGCAGGGTTGCTGGTTTGACATACACTGTAAATGACAACAAATGAAAGCCTTACACTACTGTTCCATTGTAAATGTGATCTCCACTGGTCTGTCTTTGAGATGTCTTCTGGTTTTCCCCACGGTGAATATGCAAACCGACTACTAAATACTGTCAAAAATGGGTTTCGTATCTGCTGCTATGCAGTTATGGCATCTGAGTGAAGAAGTCTGTCACAAGCATCGACGCAAAACATTGATTGACATTGTTAACAACTTTTACCGCCATGAAACTGCTTATAAAATAGATAAGGGGGACGGAAAACCCAAGCGTGTATATGTGTGTGTGTGAGAGGAGAGGAGAGGTTGTGTTTTTGGACTGGACTTGAAATGTGTCTGAAGTACTGTTGTTGTACTGGAAGTAAATGGGGGGGGTAGTAAATCACAGCGCCCCTTTCAGTGTCATAAAATGTTATAATTTGATGCTGAATATTTATAATTGTACTGTTTGAAAAGTTTAATCCACTGAAGAAACAGTGAGTCTGCGCACCAGTAAAGTGCCTTGAATCAATAGAATGACATCATGAGTTTGTTGTAAATGTCAGCCTTCTGTGTTCATCACAGTCTCCGTGCTGGTCCAGCATAGTGCGCTTGTTCACTAGTTCACCAGTGGGGGTAACAGAAGTGTGTAATTCAACGTGATTGATTAAAAGCTGGTCGGTTCTTGAATTGCCGTGTTTGTGTTTATAATAAAAGACGCGGCAAGGAAGGCTAATTTAATTTTCTTGAATGATCTTTCACATGAATGAGAGAATTGTTTGATTTCATGCTAGTTGTCTTTGCTTTTCTTTCACTGATTTTTTTTTTTTTTTTTTTATACTGAAGACCGCTTCATTGCAGCCAGGAGTGTACACTGATCTGCTGCCAAGAATGCCTGTATCCTGTATTTATTCTCTAAAAGGTTGGGGATTACCTTCCCCAAGCAGAATAAAGCTCTAGTCTGAGAGTCTTTTTTCGTGTTTACTTTACTTTGCTTTTCACAGATACAGCGGCCTGTAAGACAGATGGAATCGCCTTGCTGACTTTAAAATGCAAACATAAAACAAATTTGAATGATATCTTATCACATTGAGGGGGAGGAAAAATTAGACCAAGACCATTTTTTGGGAAATATTTAATTATTGTATAGCTAGTTCCTATCCCATAAAAGTCAAGATAGTACCATTCAGGATTTTGGAACAATATAGGAATGTTACAAAAGTTGGAAGAAGGATAGAAAAACACCCATGCCCCCCCATAAATAACACTTTACAAATCCACTCTCCGCCGCCTGACAACTACTAAAGTAGTTTGTAAAAACACACACGACTAATGGAGGCTGACATTATTTTCTTTCGGTTTAACGTCGTTTGCCATTAATGGAACCAGAGCACAGCAAGTCTTCACAAAGGACAACAAATGGTATGTAAACAGACTCGAACATGACATGCACTCAGTTATTGCAGAAAAATACCACCATGGAACAAAAAAGCAGATTATCAGAACTCTGTTGAATAAACAATAAACACAAATTTGTTCTGTCGTAACTGTAAATATTCATCTTCTGTCGTTTTCTTTTAAACATCATCACTTAACTACCATTGACATGCTAAAACCCTCTGTAACTTTTTACATCTATATATATATATTCTTTCCTCTTTCATGAGCCGCCTCATTTTTTACTTCATGAGTACAAACATTTGTGCAAAAGGAGGAAAGATAAGGTTCCATCATCAACATTCTCAAAAACGAATAAACATATACATCACTCTTTCCTGTCTCGCATGTTATCAGTTTGTGCGTAAGGACACAAAGACATTTAAAAAAAGTTTTTTATCTCTGTTGAAGCCCTTTTGTAATTTGGGTAAACGACATCAAGATCTCGTACACGTTCTGGTTTCGTCTGTGAGGGCATACTGACGGTTCTCTCTGAAGAACTTAGAACTTGAAGAGGTCGATAAAGTGCTGCGGAGAGACGGGCATGAGGCAGCTGTCCGGGTCATTGGCCGTGCACGGGTGGCCGCAGTCCTGCAACATGGACGACAAACCAAATCACTGCGGTGAAAGCGGGCAAACAGCTTCACGGCGTGTGCACATGCAGATACTAGAAAAGTGAAATAATTAGTGGAATATCACTAAATATTTAATTCTATTGAAAATGAAGATGACATGACCAGCATCACTGCAGATGATTAAAGACAGAGAGGGATTTAATAAATCACCTGCTAATCTATTAGGTACTCATAGTTTAATATAACAGGCAAAGAATTCCCCGTTATGAGGGTTAAAACAATGAATTTTATTGAATCTGTATAAGCGAGTATTTCATTTATTTGAACATTTCTGGATGCTCTCAACCCGTATTGTGTTTCATTTATCCCTTATTAACTATGATCAATTAACTATTAGGACCACCACTGAAACCAGTGTTCAACAGTACCACTAACTCCAGCCTTGAAGAACAGCATTAACATAATCCAGGACCTCCCTCAGATGGATTGTTGTATGATATATTTCTTTACTTTTATTCAGGTCTACCTAATAAATTATATATGTGAGACTGAGTGACATCTGATGGACCCCCCCAAAAAAACATTGTTTTTTTCCAAAGGCGGCGGTTAGTGACGGTTCAAAAGTAAAATAAACAAATGAGGATGGATGTTACTATTTACTAAACACTCCTTCAAATCAAAGAGTGAAACAGAAGATTATGTCGGATGCCAACAAGTAAAGAATAGAAGCAAGGCAGTCTTGGGTAACAGGTGAAGGAGAAAAAAAATGGGGATGGGAAAAAACCACTTTGGGATTAAGGTACCTTGAATAATAATGCCAGGTGTCGATCCTTTGGGAATCAGGGAGAAGGGAACCAGGAGGAGAGGCAGGAAGAAACGGGAGACAGGTGAGGAGAGGGTGCAGAGGTTAATAAGGAGAGGGACCAAGCTGAGGAGAATAACGGGTATTCCGGGCAGTGAATAATCATAAGGAAGGGAACGGGGATGCGTGTTTAATCCAAGCACTGTTAGCTTGAATCCCCCAAGTGTTACCCAACGCTTCTAGATCTTAAAATCTTTACTGAAATTAAGTGTTTGACCTTTGACCAGCATGTGGTCACAGGAACCATTGACTTACCAGACAACGCGTGAATAGCAAAGACACAGTGTGTGGCTGACTCATTCTGGTGTGCACAGCACTGAAAATTGTGCAATAATTTCCCCTGGCTGCAAGATTTGACAGCAAATGAATCTGTAATAAGACGTAAAGACTTTTTCTTTTGTGTGTTTTTTCTTTCTTGATGGCAGCGTGATACGGTTTTCATTGCCAGGCTGTGAAATTGGACCAAACTGTGTGTCTGTCAGGCTGTCTGAATTTACAAAATGATAATGGATGTTTTGTCTCCTCGGTCCAGGAAATACTACGTGTTCTTGGGCGAAGTTGAAACAATGTCATGCTCCGCAAACCCTGTGAACGGGGTCCGACCGAAACCGGGGCAGGATATGCGACATGCAACCGCTCTGAGACATTAGAGATTGTTTTACTCAGGACTGGGCGAGTGATTTTGATACACAATCTCTGTTTGAAACTTGACTTGACAGGAAGCCTCTCAGATCTGACCTACATTTGGGATAAAAGACTTCAGGCCACTGATAAATTAATGTGTCTGCTTTGAGTCAATCAAGTGATTAAAATAAAAGCCTAACCATCATCAGCTCTGAAATGAAGCCAATAGGTTTTGATTGCCCCCTGGTGGCTGGCTGTAGAATAATACCCAAATCTTTTCTGTAGAAAACTACCTAAAATACCTAAAGCTTTTATCACGATTTATCATATTTTTTTTCCAGATAGGTTTGGTTATATTTAGTTGTCTGATGGTATAAAATTATACGAGGAGACACCGGTAGTCACGGAGGCAGCTGCAGACGTCTATTCCGGAAAGTCAAGAAATGTATCATTACATTTCCGCAGCAATGACTGTCAGTTCCAAATCATAAAAATGAAATGTTCTGCAGTCCACTTGTTGCTCCCAACTGAGTCCTTGCTACTGGCTGGCTGCACGCCTGGACGAAGCTGGGGACACTGCGTCCATCTTTTATACGGTCTGTAACTCCAACATGTTTGCTACATCTGCAGTGAAAAATGCTTGTTTTTCCTTTTGTTTACCTGCCAAAAGAGGATGCTACAGTGCTTGCAGAAGTGCAAAGTGTCGCCGTACTGCTCTTTCATGGGGTAATGTTTCTGCAGGGTGAAGTACATCAGCTTCCAGTCCACGCTGTCACTCTTGCTTAGGACCAAATTCCTGCAGAACTGCGTCGAGGCCACACACATGCACACACAGACGAGAAGAAGCACACAATTTGAAATCGTTTAACAAGCGTTTTGACGTGGGGGGGGCGGGAAAGTAATCATAACTGGAGCAAAGATTAATTAGAAGTAATTAGGAACAATTCTTCATTAATAGTAATGGTTTCTGCTTTATGAGAAATAAGTGCTCCTTCATTACAGGAGACAGGGAGAGCGATCACAGACAATTCTGCCCTCTGGTGGTAAAATGGTGAACTTTTTCAAAGCCACCAAGATGAATGAAACAGAATATACAGTTATAACATGTGCGAGAGGGAATTTTGTCGCCCAAATTTTCACTGCGAGGACTTTCAACCTTAAGTATAACAGGATTCGTTGCAGATAGGAAGTGCACGATTCAAAATGTTGCTCTTCTCACCTGTTTGTCCGAGAAGTGGAAGTGGCAGAGCCTCTTCCACAGCGTCCTGTTCTCGCTGAGGATCTGCAGCATGGGCATGGCCTGGCCCAGGTTGATGATGTCGCTGGCATCGGAGAAGTTGTAGAGGATCTTGTTCTGCATGTGTATTGGCAGGTCGCTGAAGGACATGCCCGTGCACAGTTGCTGAGGAGACAATAGGAGAATGTCAACAGAATACAGGAAGCTAAATTCAGGTTACAGCATTGTTGCTTTAGCTTTCACTTCTGACTTTTAAAGGCCACGCTGACGTGCAGAAAACACAAACTCACGCCCGCAGACACTCACACACAGTACTCAGAGTTGAGAGGGGATGAGGGGGGGTGGCATCCCTCCTGAGATAAACCAGTTAAAATCATCCCCCTTCTAAAATGACCATCCCTACCTTCCATCCTTTATGCCATTTTATCAATGAATGTGGTATTACTGCTATTTCAACATTAATTGAGTAAAGTACTGTGTGTGAGGCTCCATAACATGCATGTTTATTTCGGAGTGTAATCATTATCTTTATGCTTTAACAATAATCAAAAGGGGTACAACTTGGGGTACACATATCGTACCTTAGGGATCTGCAGGTTGTTGAGCTGCTGCTGCCACTTGAGAATGGTCTCCAGTCGGCACAGCCAGATGTTGACGTTGCCCACCAGGACACACCTGCCCATGTGAATCGTCAAGCTGTGCAGCGTGGAGCTCAGGTCCTGCAAGAGCTCCTTCACAAGGCGAGGGTTGTAGTGGTCCTCCACGACTGATGACAAGGAAACGAAAAACTCTTTACTGCTATTTTCTTAAGATAGAGTATAAGTAAGCCTCCTTTAACTGCAACAACAATGATTGCAGTAACTTGAGGTGAAAGTGATGAGTGAAAGCATATAAATAAGATTAGATAAAACAGGTGCTGACAAAGATTGACTTTAGGGACATATTTTATCTGCGCTTACAGTCAGTAAATCACCATTAGCGCAATACTCTTTACTTTAGTGAACAGCTTTGAGCTCTGACATCATCATCCTCATCACTCCCCGTGTCGGGTTCTCTTACCCTTCCGTACAATCTTCTCCAGTATATTGAAATAGTTCTTCTGCGCTGCTCCACTCAAAGAGGTCAGCTGGGACCGGGCTATTAGCTGGAAAAGCTGCAGGAGAAGAACACAATTTGAGAGGAATTCTGAGACAGATGAGCGGTACAAGAGTCTTTGTCGTCGCTCACTTTCGCCACATAGTTGAATCTCCTCAGGTCCTGGATGGCACTGGAAAAATCTAGACGGTTGAGGGCTTCACCGAGTGTGCAATATCCATGTCGCTGTGTGGGGGGAAAAAAGACACCACAGCTTTTTGATGAGTCATTCTATTAAAAATCACACCTTTGTTCAGACATTTTTTTAGTAAGGCCACCAGCACTCACTTCTTTTGTGCTCCCTTTCTGCACGTAGATCCATTTATCCCTGAAGACAACTAGAAGAGACAAAAAGAAAGGAAGCCAGGGTGAAAATGCATGCATGTTTTGCGCACCTTTGTTTCATCCTTGACTGAATGTCTGTTAGTTGCTTCAGGGTTTTTTTTCCCTTAATTTTTGTTGGATTGCACTTATGATTGCACTGTCCTTACCTTACCTCCCTAAACATTATCATAAAACCACTCCTGCCAGTTTCAACAGACCGTGAGCACAATAACACTCCCCGCTGTTGGAGCGGAATGCGCCAAATTCCGCGGCTTTGCTAATGACACCGCCGCTGCTCAAATTGCAAAAATTAAAGGAGATATCTGAAGAAGGACAGGGGATGTTTACTTTGCTCCACTTCTTCGAAACTGCAACTGTCATTTTCAATCTAAATCAATGGCATGCAGCTGCACAGCTCAGCGTTTCAGGTACAAACATGAACTGCATTAGAAGAAGTTGAATTATCATAAATCATATCTGAAAATGACATAGATGGAGTTTTTTTTTCATGATGCACAGCATGCGGTCTTGCACCGTGTCTGTGAGGATAAGCCTCGGTGCAGACTAGACGCAGCCGCCTAAACCTGAGAGGAGGAGATGGACAAAGCAGACCACCTGAAACGTCACTCACACACTTTGACGTGTCAGACTAGTTTAAAATTGAACTGGCCTTGGGTCGTCCCGCCAGCAGACAAGTGTGGCAGCTGCGTATTAGTCCACGTAAACGGCTGGCTATGCTCCCGCATACCACAATCACATGTTCACGCATACACGCTGATAGGTCTGGATTCGGACCCACAATAAAGTGCATTTAAAAAAAAAAAAACAGACANNNATATGACAGCGTTGAATGAAAGGTGGGAGACGGGATTTAGCAGGTCAATATGAAGGCTTACAAGTAGGAATCCATTGTAATAGCAATGCACCTGTGATCTGCTTTTCTGCTTAAAAAGTTCAGCATTGGTAGGGGAGTTTTCCTCTTCGGTTAGATTTATAAAAACAATATGTGTGCATATATTGGTAACACACTCAGATATCGGTCCAAAAAATATAAATATTCACCATTAAAAATCCTACATTTCATGTGTCTGTATTGTCTGTATCGCCGATGAATTGTAGTCGGAGGGTGTAAGAGAATAAGAAATAATTTTACAGTTTGTCATTTGAATGGTGACAATAACAGCACTGTTTTAAATCATTGGTAAATTAGTTAATATATTCCTTCCACACAACACCCCCCCCCCCCGCCCCCCGAAAACGCTGCCTTGGTGTCTTGCCTGCTTTCAGATGGGGAGAAATATTTTCTGTAATCTGTGCTGAAAGAAGGTCATGTGCAATTTGTAATGGAAAGGTCATAGATGGAAGGTTTCAGCGTGGAGCCATGGTTCCCATGGCCTCGGGCAAGTGGCGTGCACTAAAAACATATTAAAAAGTGTATTATGACTACTGATGAATTTTAATATGCTTCTCAATACTACCTATTTTTGGCACACTGAATTTTGGCTTTCGACATGGCTGCAGCTACAACTTGTTTTGTTGTTTGTCCGTAAAGTTGCTTTCATTTTCAAACCACAAAGCCACAGTAGCGATTGCATGTCACTGAAACTCACATTGTGATTTGGTGTTGTTGTTGTAAAGGTCTTTTTTCCTCTTTGTGGTGGCGAGCTCACACACATCCCCGACAAAGAGGTTTTCTTTACTGTCGCAGCAGAACCTGTTTGGAGAGAGGAAGCACAATTTCAGAATTTCAGTATGTTGCGTGAGTTTATGACCAGTGTGGCAACAACACAGTGCAATTACAAAGCAGTGTAAAAAAATCTATGATGACAGCCTGCGTGTCGCTCTGCTGTAGAGTCTGTTTGACACAGGTGGTGCAGTTTTTTGGGGGATCAACGGTGCCAACGAGAAGGGACTAAACAAGGAGTAAAAGCCCATTATTTATTCTGGTCAAAAAGCACAACATGCAGACTGAGACAGATGTAAGGGGAGTAAGAATAGTCAAGATGTGAAATTATAATGATTCACAGAGGTCTGATGGAGGAAACACCACAGATGGAGGACATATATCATGGACGGAGAGACAGAATCATAAATGTGACGCAGGCATTTTTTTCCTATGTCTCGGCAAACAGGCAAAACATAAGATCTCGATCCGATCTCTGTTATTTCTGGCAGCCCATCTTGGCCCATTTCAGTGATGTGTTGTTATTACTGATAAGATAGATCCCTGCATTCTGACAGCTGACCTCAACATGACATGGGAGGCTTGAGGTGGCTCGGCTCCAATGGAAGCACAAATGAGAACATGTAACATGTAAGCACATGTCGATATACTGTATTTTTTCAGAGGGTCGGTGTTGTGAGGGTCTCTGCATGCTTTATAAATCAAAACTGGATGTGGGCCCTTGTTGTGGGGTGGGCGGCTGGTTTGTTTTGTAGACAGTCTTTCAACGGCCCATGAAGACACAATGTCCTCTGATGATTACAAATGTACCGTTTTCCCTGAAATCAAATAGCAACACACTTTTACTCTACATACAATCACCTGTGTTGATAGTTTGGGTCTGTTTGTTCTCTTTCTGCTTGAGGTCACGGCTACAAAGCAAAGATATAACCCCTTATAACTTCCTGTAAATATGTGGCAAAAAAAACCCAGCAGAAGACTACATCTTTTGTATAGGACTACAACAGTGAGAAACATTCCCTGTAGAGATGTATTCCTTTACATCAGCACTCTCTAATGACTTTTAACTAGCAGATCAAAGGCCAGTACCAGACTCGTTTGACTCCCAACGCATTAATAATGCATTTTTGAAGCGGAGCACCTGATGGGTGCCTTTTAGGGGTGGCGTGATGTACTGTTCAGCTGATCATTCCAGGAAACGCAGAGGAAATATGCTATCACCACTGAAGGTGATTATTCATTGTTTATTACTTTAGCTTGCTTGCTTTTTCCCTCTCAGTTATTCCAGTCATGAAAGGGGTGATTATATACTTGTGCTCCTAGCTCTCACTAAGCGGTGGAGGTGGTGCTGGGGCTCAGCATAATCCACATTCAAACTTCTAGCCATACTGATGCACTTTACTCAAACATCAAAAATGGTATCTGATTGCTGCCCCCCCCCCCCCTTCCCCCCCGGCTTGGAACAGCTTGTTCTGAGTGTTCTATAGGGACTCATCAGCTTCTTCTTTTCACCTGCTGGTGAGGAGTTTCACCCACCCAGTCAGTTAAAGCGTTTTTCTGAATGGCAAAATGGCAAACACATGCTGGTTGCCGCTCCTCAGATGTGGGAGTCGCTGTTCTTCTTTGTACATATACGAGTAAACTGATGGTTTACAGACAAA
>CAESWR010000057.1:1534584-1556642 GCA_903171835.1 Mullus surmuletus | reverse complement strand
GAATGAGTCTGGTGAGTACGTTATTTTTGGCATCTTCCAGGTATCACACAGGTGCCTCGACCAACCACGAGGCATCATCCGTGCTTCTCACTCTCAGATGTTTTAAGATCTGGCTGGAATGTAGCCAAGGAACACAAGGCACATCTGGAAACCGGACCTGGGGTTTTGCAGTGGTGCTGGACTCTTTACATCAGCCGTGTGACCACACATTTTTTTTGCTCAAAAGAATGCGAATAGGATCACAGTGCACCTTGACCAGATGGGTCGGGATCTCGGGTGCAATAACACTCCATCGGCTAGAACGAGCTTAATGACAACAACAAGCGTCGTTAAACGGGATATTTACTCTTACAAAATGAATAAAAGTTTTATGAAGGAGATATTTCTTTCACCAAAAAACCAAAGTCATAATCTGGCTTGCACACACATGCTTTCAACTTATTTCCTTCTTTATATATCACGAGCAGGCCGTGGGCTTTTCGCTCAGACTGTAAACTCAGCTGATCAGGGTGAATGAGCTCGACAGTAATCCCTTGTCTCTATCCATTTATCCAGATGCACAGACGGACACACAGGCACACATGCAAGCACTGTAATCTGCCACAGTGAATTACGAGGAAGGAATGCAACAGCCTGGCATTTTCGCACAGGTTCGCATGCAGAGGTTCGGCCTCTCCTCCAAGCAAACAAGAGACAAAACACGGCAGTGGGGAAAGTTCAGAGGGATTTTGTAGATATTTCAAATAAATACCGTAAAAGAATGACCCAAGAGGGCAAATGCAGCATCACAACCACGACTCTAACATTGTGAATAGTGACCATCATAATGCTGCTCTTTCTTTCACCATCTCGGCGTACTCCATTCGATGAACTCACTCGCCTTTCTGCACCAGGTTGTACTTGGAGCACAGCCAGTTTGAAGAGATGATGTCACCGGTTACTGTCTAATGTCATCATTCTGCTGGGAGGACTGCTGACGAGCCAACGTGCCACTGTGGGGTTCTGTTGGCTGATCAATAGAAAATAGCGACATTGTGACCTGAGGGAGCCGTCACCGGCTGGTACTGAGATTCCCACTTCAGCGTGTTAGCCAGCAGCTTTGAGATAAACACATAAACTGAAATCTATCTCTTTGTTGAATGATGTGACAAATGCTGGAGCTTGTGATGTAACACAAATCTCCATCGTTTTTCTTAGTTTTTCTAATCGTATCTACTCTAATCTAATAAAGTCCAAACCCAATTTGAGAGAACAGATGGAAATTAGCAGATTGCTATAATCTGGTACGACCATCTTTTTACACGTTTCACCATTAATCGCGTATACACATTGTCCCTTATAAACATGATAAATTAAAATATAATAAAAAGATTTCGCAAGAATGACCCAGGTTGGCTGAGCAATCCTGCTGGGAGAGAGACACACACAACTATCAGATGTGGGTGAAAACATCCTCAGGGAGGAGGTAAACATTAATCCTGCTTGCACTGTCTAGGTGTGTGTCTGTTAAAACATCTCAGACACACGCAGAGACTCCCTCCACAAACTGCACGCCGCACGGAGTAGCCAGACAAATGGGTTGAAAAAAGATGGAGAAGAATGGGAACCCCCTCGTGTCATTTGACATGTGTCAAAACACCCCATGTTTCCTGCAGATAAAAGGGCGAGCTCTCCTGTGGGGAGGCAACCGAAACTGCCCACAAGGGTGCATGTAATACAGACCAGATAAGCTAAAATAGCAGGACATGTTTTTAGCTCAGCTGCTCTCAATGAACAGAACACACGATGCTTTTGTGAGGGACAGTGCTGTTGTTTGAACTTGAAGCTCCTCTTGTGTACATGGATCAGGGGAAGATTTATCGCACAAATCCAAGCAAAAAGCCCCATGACAGGATTCACATGTTGCAATATTTGCAAACATCCAACACTCACTGCAGGGGATGGATAGGGGAGGAATATTAACTTTCGCTGTTGACCCAGCGGCACTGCATGTATGTTGAATTCAAGGGCTCAATCATGCCCACGATGAGGCTCAGAGCACACACACACTCTGGGATGAAAGAGCACATGGGGTGAGTGTTGTAATCATTGGAAATATAAGCTATTTCTGCACCAGAGGAGGATATTTTAAAGTGTGCTGTCACTCATGATGAAAGAGAATTTACAGTGAGACGCTATACACCAGGGAACCTTGATTTTGCACTGATAACACTTTGTAGGAAAGATCAATATGTCAATGTTTAAACAGACATTTAATAGTGTTTGTCTGTCTGTCTGTGAGTCCACCCAATAGATTTCAAACTACATTTGGTGAAATGTTGATGTCCTCAAAACCATCAAAAACAGGATGCACCAAGAAGTTGGTTCCATTTATGTGTCAGCAACAGCCCTACATTCATCTATGTCTGTTGTCATGACAACCATTTAACAGCCTGTGATTTTTAGGATGCAAATGAAAAAGACTGTGTGCTTCTGCCGCCGGTGAGAGCTGAGTGAAGCATTTCCTTTCCTTCAATGAGGAGATTATTGAGCGAAATTGAGAGGCCGGTGTATTCAACCCCCCCTCCTCCCGGTCTACAACACGGTAACAACACAGTTGATCTGATCAGTTTTATATCTATCAGGGTTCTGAAGGAAATTAGATTTGCATCCAAGGACTATTAACACATACCGAGTCAGCCAGGATGTCCTGTTGGCATTTATTGTAGCAATCAACCAATCACAGAACAGTCCTATCAGCTCTGTGCTGTTTACTGTTTTGAGTAGAATCAAATTCAATCAAATGTCCTCAAAGACCGTCATTTTAAACAAAACTTAGGAGCCGTCAGACTTCACTTCAAAGTAAAGTAGCAGGGTTGCTAAGAAGATATCCACCCTTGTCTGTATTACAAATTCTGCCAAATTAATTCTGACAGGATCAGACTTTAGAACGAACAGGGAGCACCTCAATTTCAAAATAACGAATATATAATGATGTGGTGTGTAATGCAACCAAGAGTTTCACAACTGACATCTTAAATTGTCAAAGAAAAAAACAGACCAAAAAAACCCCCTGCTAACTTTGACACTGGCTATACTCCTTTAATTATCATGTCATGTCTGCGAGCGAGCATGCACAATACCAAACCCCTGGCTTTGGCTCACTAAAAGTGAACGTAACCATGATTAATCTTGTCAATTTAATCTGTGGTTTTCCTATTTTGACAAGTTAAATAGTGGAAAGGGACTTATAAATGAAGATTGATTTGCCGCTGAGCTCTGATTCTGTCTATATACAGCTGTCAACTGTGGGTCATTCAATAAAACCAGAGGTGTATGCAGGCTTTACACTGGTGTAAATCACACACTCTGCTTCACAGAGCCAATATTATGACAGCCAGTAGGAAGACACTGGGCTCCCTGAGAAAAGAGAAGGCTTATATAGCACATTTTGCACTTATGCGGTCACATTAAAGTTATTCCCCTACTTCTCTCGTGTACTATATTTTGCACAAATGAGTTTGAGCATTCCCCGACAGGCCAGGAAACGACTTCGGTATGAAAAACGTCCTTTGGGTCGTAGTAGACTGAGGGTTTCATACACTAAGAGAAACATATATTAACCATGTGAGGCGTCAAGTGAACGATCACAAAAGCTTTGACTTGAAGAATTTGCTCTTACTCTTTTAAATCTATTTCCCTGTTGTCGTCCTCTAACTCGTGCCCATAGAAGATGATCCTCTTCCAGCCGTGCTCTGTCTTTGTCCAGCTCCATCCCGGGGACCGCCAGTCCTTGCCCAAGAAAGGCATTATACCAGACACCTAGAATAATGGAACACAGGGTATCTTTGTAAGAACATAGTTGCCATTACAACTTCTATTCGCCACAATACATTTTAAATTCAAATTGGAGTCCTTGATATTAATAATTTGAAGCTAAAATCTCAATTTTATAAGTTTTAGCATTATTGCTAAGTGTCATTTTATATGCTCATTTGTGGCCTTATAAATAATCAACAATAAGTAAAAACATCAATAACAACCACAGAGAAAGTAGTGATGCAAATATTAAAACACAAATTCAAAATGTCACCATCAAATGTTGGGCTTTCAACATGATAAACAAATCACCATAATAAACATATATTCAATGAAAGCGTTTTTTTATAGTTGTTGAATTTCATATTGGGCCAAGCTGAAGGAAAACAGCTGATTCCCGCAGTGACGCATTCAACCAATCACTTTAGCGTTAGCAGGGTCTGCACGCGACGTTCAAACGCAACAAAACAAGAGGGCGACACAATGTCAGTCGGTTTAACCACATTTGAGGGACGCGGGGGAGCGCTGACATGGTGCTGACAACGCGTGTAAAATGTCCGAACAAACCTCGACAAGCACTCGCAGTTCCTTTGTTTTGTCGTCCGTGTCTTCGCCTCTCGGTTCTTGTCCCCCTGCCTGTCTTGCTGGGAATATTGACGGAAGTAAACACAGTTGCGGACGCTGGGAGCTGGCCCCGCCCCTGCTCTTCAGCGATTGGTCGGAGCCTCGGAATTTATCTTGTTGCTACCCAGGGTGGTGCCGCGGATTGGTTGGCCTCGGCTGTCAATCACAGTCTTTTTTTATCCCTTCTGTTTTGTTGGGGCTTTCTCCTACACGTGACAGAGGGCAGCGCACATGTACTTATGTTTTGATTTTTTAGAGGGGGGAAGGGCACTGCGGCTGATCACATTTAATACTCTACTAAACAAATATGCAGTATTTACAAATCTTCACAAATACTCTTAACGATGAGTTATTCTATAATCCAAAGGAGCCCAATGTTCATTATTCACATGAGGAAGTGGGCCTAGAATTGCCATTGGGTACAAATAAAAAAGGAGACAAACAAACACAAACAGCTCCAAATGTTCCCAGATCAATGGCCAATAATCAATAATCATCAATCATTTTGTTTTGTGTTGTTTTTCTGTAACAGTTAAAGCCTAACGTTGTACAGTTATTTATGCAGATCAGGGTTCAAATACCACGTGACCACATGAACCACAACTGTGCAAATCGAATCACCATATGTCAGTGTGTGTTCAAACATAATATGTCACCACATAGTTTTTTATGGATCCTCATCTACTACAATGGAAACAATTGAGAAACAGTGTGTGTGCCCCTGGGTGATGTGGTGTTACCGGCCAGTCGGGAGGTTGCTAAAGCTGACCTGTTCACATGAACTTCCATGTAAGTGCGGTTTTGTTGTTAGGTACTGCCCCCCTTAGGCCTTGTACAGTAAAATCAGTATGTTTTCAGTCATTATTGTCAAGTCTACTCACACTGTTTTCTTTTTTTTTCAATGACCTCTTACAAAAATGCCCAAAAAAACATCTTGACACAATGCATATAAAATCATATCCCATCAGAATATTGATTTTTTAACGGCAAATACACTTCAGAGGCCATTCGATTTATTCATGTAACAACAATAGCCGTGGTTTAATGTAACAAAATAACCAGAAATCTTCAGTATGAAAATGTATCGAGGAGTGGCAGGAAAATACTTCTAGTTATGGCGCCTAACAGCAATGGTGGTAGGGGGTGTAATGTAAAAATAAAAGGGAGACATCAGATGCTTACACATGAACAGCAGTGCATCTTTTCAGGTAATTGCTCCATCTGTAAATGCGTCATATATTTGATAGTAGCGGTTTGCAGAGTGCCGTTCGAATCTGGTTATTTTGGCTTCTTTAATCAACAGAAGCTGGAATCTCTGCAACAAGGCAGACAAGGCAAGACATGACTTGCCTCGATGTCACTACTGTAGAAAGGTGTGCCCGCAGTGCAAGTGCAACTGAGCAATGTTTTAAAACTTAAATGAGCATAGATTTTGCTCACTTCTGTGGGTGACAGAGGGGCACACAGCGGAGCAGATTTCCTTTTAACACTGAGTCAACGAAAATCTGTCCTATCTGGCTTCACTCCCAACCCCTTCCCCTCTGCACTGCGATCGGAAGACCACTGCAAACTTGGCTAAAAGAAAGAAGAAAGAGAAAAAGTGGTGTAGAGAAAAAGCAGACACACAAAGACCGAGAGGCAAATGGAGATAGAGTTACAACGGGTCACTGGACTTAAGTCTATCAGATTATAAATACATTCCTCTCACACAGGACCCGCGGAACAACTGTTTCTTTTTGCTGGAAAACATCCTGCGAGCTTTTTAGAGCTACAGTCAAATCTAATGACTTTAGTTGTATAACTGTCAATAAGACACCTGATGGGAGCTCAGGTCCCTGTTTGGCAGCGGTTATGCATCTGTGTATTTGTGTGTGTGTCGGGTATTTCTCCTCTGGAATTATAAATAGAACCACACGGTCACATGTTGAGAGCTCGCCTCGCTTGTGGCAACAAAAAACAAATCCTCATCAGGTAAAGCATTACGCTTTGAGGCATTGACAAGAAGTAAAGATAAGGGAAAGGGCCGGTGGTAAATCCAGGAGATGTGCCTCGCAGTCATGGAAACATGGCTGTGTATGTGGAATGGAATGTACACTTTTCACCTGGAATTAAATGTGTACCCACACAAGATTAGAAGTTTACAGACAAGTTACATAAATTGTGATTTAGGAGTGCTTTAATGCATGAAGTGGTCTAAAGCCGGGGGAACTTAAGTGTTAGACAACCGGGAATATTTATGGCAAGAATCTTAATACCTTAACACAACCTCCAAGTTGATTCTTAGAAGGATGCAGTGAGTGATGAAGTGATACAAATCTGTGTGCATAAATTCTTTCCCTTTAACACACACTTGCGTGGAACAGGACAAGGTGGCTGCGTAATGAAATGCTTTCATGATGACGATGTGAGTGTGATGGTGCGTTTTGTTGGATTTCTGTGGGGAGGCTCAATGTGAAAATAATGTTTTGGAGGGATCCATCTTGATTTACTGCCAGGAGTGTCATCTGAGATTAGGGCTCTGTAGAATATGCACAGGTGCTGGAGGAGTCATTCTTGTAGGCAAAAATCCAAATAGTCCATATGCGATAAAGGAAACAAGATGTATTATTTATACGACAGTTTGTATAAGTTAGTTATATAAAAGTTTGGGGCAGCAGCCTTGGCTAAAGCAATGATCTCAATCAAGGTCTCTCAACTTTTTCCCAGTCTCAACAGCATTTTTGCAGCAGTAAAGCCATTTGATAATCCGTGCGTTGCGCTCGATAACCGACGTCCCCTGACGTATCTTCTTGTTTAACTCGTCCTCCAGCAGCCCGTCGCTGTCACCGCTGATCCTGGAGAACCCCTCATCGGAGGTGGAGATGCTGACGCTTCGGAGCTTTAATGCCATCTCGTCTGAGCGTGCCGAGAAGTTCTCCCTCCCCAGGGACTCGATGACCTCGCCATCCAGCCCGCAGTACTTGAAAAAAGAGTCAAAGTCCGCAAAGTTTTTGGAGTAGCGGGAACTGATGTCGGAGTGAGACCGGCTGACCCCTTTGCCGGACTTTACTCGGAGCTCAGGAACGGCCAGGAGGCCAGCAGATGTATTCCCAGCTGTCCGCTTTACTTTAGAACCACTGTTGTTGATATTGTCTTGTCCCTCTACTCCATTGCTCCCCTCAGGATGAGGGGTTACCACAATTGAGCAACATTCCTTTGCAGATCCGTCAGGTGGGCCGGATTCTTCCTTGTTTCCCTCGGACCCGCATTCCTTATCCGTCGCCTCAGGTAACGGAACGTTTCTGTTCACGGAGCTCATCTTCAGCCTGCGTGTTATGTGGTGTTTGCGGCTATTTTGCGCACTTCTCAGCAAATCGCATTTCTGTCTGTAAAGCATGAGAGAGTCCGGTCTCTTTTTGGAGCTGGAGCGACGTACCTGCCCCGGTGAGCAGCTTTGTGCGTCACCCGTAGCCTCAGCGGTGTTTACACTTGCGACAAGTCTGTCACCGCGGCGGGAGCTGCGGTTGGAAGACCCGGTGCTGCTCACAGAGGCTGAACCGAAGCTGATAACCGGATCCTGGGTCGAGTTGACCACATGCTGGCTCTTGACGTACTTGAGTTTGCTGGCAGCGAGTCTCTCCACGGCGCTCATACGTCCTTTTGTCTCACTCTCCAGCTCCATTTGCCTCCGCAGGTACTCAGGACCCTTCTCCAGGATTTTTGTGGTGTCACTGGTCGTCTCCATAGCGATTCGGAGCAGTTAAATCCGTTTATCTCCAAGCGGCAGGTAGAGTAATCCCGTGGCGCACCGTCTATCCAGCGTTGGAGGGAAAAGATTCCATTCAAGCCTGCTCTTTGCCTGAGCACGTATTGCGGAGAACTCAACTTGTCTGTTCAAACACACATCTCATTACCCCACCCATCCTGCGTGGGCCTCGTTGTAACCAAACACAAGCCTGTTCAAAGTACACCTGATACCATCACAAGTGAGAACAGTGAACGCTGCCACGGTTTTAGGTTTATTTGCGCCCCTGGTAAAATTGCAGGCCTTGATTCATGCCGGTCATGCATGACAGAAAGAACATTATATCCTCTGCTTACGAGGGAAAACTTGTTTTGCAAGTTTTTTACTCTCTTGATTCATTTTCTACCACACTGACTCACTGACTTGTGTGTTAAAGTTTCACAATAGGTACTGACCGCTGCCTGGTCATTGTTGAGTCACAATGTGTGGGTATGATGTTAAAATACTGGGGACATAGTTGGAGTATTTTTGCATGAGTCAGAATCAGGTCAGAACCGTATTGTCCAGAAATCTGACAGTGAAATATGCTGTAAAGCTGATTACGCCTATTTTGTGTTTGTCCGGTGACCAACTGGGTCACCGTCAATGATCCCACCGGTTCTTTGAAAACAAACAACTTTTAAATGTAATCCCCATAGTCAATTAGCAGCGATTACATGACATTACAGGTTAACTATCTTTGCACAGCTGTTTGATGTTATTACCCAAATGTGTTCTTCCAATACATAAGAGGCACAAAATGGGGACGGGCCATCGCTCACTAAATGGTATCACATACTGTGTAACAAAGCATTATGCAGTAAAAAAATGTGATGATTCATGATTTCTCAAAGTCAAATGTCAATCAAAAACACTAAACCAAATAACCTTTGGCAACAGAAAAAGGTCTTGCAGCAGAAGACACATTCGGTGACTGCATGTGGTGGTGGAATGCAGTTTTTCTTATTGCTCACTCACATCCTATGGTTGTAAACCTTGATCTCGTTGCTATTATAAGCCAGCAGAGTTGCAACACACTCGGTGAGTACAGTTTTGTCAGCTTTGTACTTGAGATCTTAAGTTGAAATGAAGGCTGTGAAAACATGTACAACAATTTGCATAAATTCACATTCACACTCATGTACGGACATGGATACATAACAGCTGGGGGGATGTTGCTCAACTTGACGGACATAAACCATGAAGAGAAAAGGTACGATTTTTGCACTCAGGACCCATGGCGGTTTTTAGACCGGATCAATGGATCAACAAGTGGCACTGAGGTCACACTTGCCATCAACACCAGGTAACGCTAGCCTAACCCATATTGTGGACTGTGTTGCTGAAAAGAACGTATAATGTCAAAATCCATCCATTGAAAGTGCTTGTTCTTGTCACCAATGGCCTCACATTATTAGTCTAACAATATCATATAAAGGAATAGACAGATTTCTGTTAAAGCATAGAAATCCTTTTTGTCAAACCAGAAACAGATGCTGCGTGGTGCTTACCAAATCCACCAGTCTACTGGAAAAAAATGTGCAGTTCTTCACGAAACTTTATTCCCCCCTCACTTCCCAAACAATAGTATTATTGATTCCTCCAGATGGGAAATACATACAACTATCTGTAATTTTGTGCACTTTCATCTTGGCAGCATTATAAGAGAAATAGATTCCCCATAAGATGTTGGAGGCTGCCAAAGCTTAGGTAGTGCTTTTAATCAGCGACTGAAATAATGCCGCAGGTGGTGCATCTGGATCGCAAATGCCCAACACACTAGCTTTGTTTTTTTCTCAATGGAGAGGGAATTGAGATGCTTGTGGCCATATTGGCACAGTGTTTTCCCCCCTTCAGGTCTCTTCCCAGGTCACAAAGCTATCAATACATTTTCTTTCTCTGGGCTTCTTATGAGTCTCAGAGGTTAAGTGAGTTTGAATGCGTGCTTACATCTCGGCGGAAGCTGGACCCCTGTCTCTGCGCGCACTGACCCCTTGTCTTTGCCGAATGTAATTTATACTCCGACACGTGAATCCTCGGCAGACACTTCCTGTTCCTCCTGTAGTTTTTTTGGGGGGAGGGATCTCAAACACCGATGTCTGCTCACGCCTTGCAGCTGGCTGCCATGTGTGCGTCTCCTCTTCGACATTTTCCCTTGTTTGCAGATCTGGTTGCCGTCTTGTTTGTCTGTCATATCGTATCATATTTCTTGTATCTGCCTTTGTTGCCGATGGTCGGTTATGCGCTTGACCTCCACCTTCAGGAGCTAGTTGTTTTGGCGTCGTTGTCTCATTGACAGGGCCAGAACAAAACCCAGAACCACAACTAAAATCAATCTTTTGCAATACATTGCTTAAGAAGACTTAATATAAGTGTAACATAGTCTTTGGGAGCTTGTTTTTGGCAGTCTCTTCTCATCCATTAGACCAGTCCTGCACAATTGTCTTGACGTACAATGTGGAAAAACGTTTTTTAATGACAAACCTGGAGTTTTATATCTTGCAATAGAAACATCATATTGAAAGGCGATTAGTTGGTCGTATTACCTGACCTGGCCATCTTTGGGAAATCTGCACTGTGCAAGTAATCTGCAGCATAGTCGTGAAAAATATGTGTGCCACTGCCAATCCTTCCATGTTCTTCCCATTGGTGTAATGGCACCGTGGAGGCTTTCTTGAGATTTTCGTTTTGTTTCACTGCAGAAAGCAGTTTGAGACACCATATCTTCTCAGTTGACACGCCTGGCCAATAGTGAATATTCCCACTTTTTTTGCATTTAACTTTTCCCAGATGAAACTCGTAAATTCTCGTATTTATGCATTTTGGAGCCCATTTGCTCTCCTCTAGCCATCCATTAATTGTGACATTTTTCATTTGCATTTCAGGATCGCTTGCCATTGCTTTCCTGCCCTTGTTCAATTCTTCCTCTCCTCCCCCAAGATGAGTCACAGAGGTGCGACCCGGCGGATGTCCTTTAGCAAATCTTTTTGTGCTTTGAAGCTGGAATTAATGATTTTTTCCGGGGTTATAGGTGACTGTGGGGGTGTGCCTTTTTATCTGAGAAGTATCCCTTTGCAGCCACATGGGACTTGAAGTGAAGTGGCTTCTTTTTTTCCCCCTTTAAGACGTTATGTCTGTGATGGTTTATGATCGCTCTCAACATGTGTGCCTCTGCCATATCGGTACTATGGCAATTTAAACATCTGTTACGGTTAATTATTCTCCTGAATACCGCCCCCCCCCCCCGCACCCCCTTTTCACTCTCATGATTTACAGGCTTTTTTTGTGCACTCTTTACTGAGAAAAGCGACTTAAATATGGCAGTAGCACTTCACTTGTCTTCTCTTTGTCCTCCGTGATTAATCCCAGCACAACAATATGGCTTTTTTGTGTGCCGCCACCACGTCAGTGACGTACGCCATCGAAAACAAACAGCAATTCCCAATGCACAAAATTAAGGAGGTAACAACTGACTAAGTGTCACTAATTCCTTATGTGCAGAAACATCCACCAAATCAAAATGTGAAACATCTGGCTCAAAAACTCAGCTTCACAGGCGCCGACTTTGCTTTTGCAGAAGGCTGAGGACAGCACTATAGAATGTATAATGTATAAACCATCAGAATAAGGCCTTGCATGCCTTTGATCAATTACCTGAGAAATACCTCTGTATATCTGAAACCTACGCATGAACTTCCCTCAGCAGCCAGGATTTCCTATCTGTTATGACTTTCATTTAGAAGAATTTTTTCTGTACATAATTATAATACCACATGTGTTGTTTGTGTTGATTGCATTTATTCTGTTCTCAGTATTTTCTTGGGTTTCCCGAAAAATCACAGAATAGCACGCTTGGGCATTCCGTTGTATTTACTTGTACTTTATCCTTCCTTGACCCTGACAGAATCTTGATCTCCGTGAGATACATTCCCAGATTTTGGAGTCCGGTGCGCACTGGTGTACAAGAGGTGTCTCTCTGATTAATGATTCCTCACAGGAATTGTATGCTTTAAAAGCTTTTGTCTTCTCACTTGAATATGAAAGTGTAGTGTCTGAGGACGCACGTCGTTGTTGTTGTTTTACTCTGACAAACAAACAAGTCCAAAGACTGTCCCTTTTTTTTCCCTGAGACAGTTGACTGCCTTGTCAGTACTGCTTTGTGAACTGCTTCATTTGTCACTTATGTCAGGATTTTTTGTTTTGGCTCAGGAGAATGACAAATAGCCAACAAGCTGTCAGAATAATGTTTCTTTTATAAACAAGTGTCTCCTAGACAACCAGTTTGTGTCATGTTAACAATTATATACTGTATATATTATATGTATTTAGATTTTACCACACTTATACATATACACACTTAAAAACAATGTTGTTAATTTCCTAATTGATAACAATAAAGCAGCCTCAATGTTAATATAACAGTAAATTATTGTTTATTTGCAAAAGCAGGTGGCTGCACTCACAAACCAACCAAGAATTATTAGAATTACTCTTTCACATCACTGTTTCTACCTTTCTCCCCGACTCTTGTTCAAAAACATTGACTGAAATCTGGCAACATTTGTTTACAGCTTGTTTGCAGTACTTCGTCAAAGATGCATAAACTGTAGCGTTGTGTAGAGCACATGTTTCAAACACTGGCGGCACCGAGCCAACCCTTTGGTTTGTGGACTACTGTTTTAAAGCCCAAACTTAAGCTTTGTGTGTGTATGTGTGTGTATCCAACATAATGGTGGATTCCCAGTTACAAAATAGCCACTCCCCGAAGCCTGCTTTATCATCCTATATTTCAATCTAAATGGGGCCCACAATTTACAAAATGACCGTAATATACTGAACACAGAAGATTAGGAAAGTGGTTCATGAGATAATAAATCAAGTTAGATGTGGGGTCACTTTCTCATAGTCTTCTGTACAATCAGACTTATTTTTGCAAGCGGCGAAGTCGGTCCCTGCTGGCCAGAAAGAATGCAGGTCAAAGGCACCTCAACCTTGGTTTTTACATCAACTACGTCCATTTCTTTCTCACATATACCCCCTTGCTCTCTGGTAATTCTCCAGAATATGAAAAAAAAACAAAACAAAAAAAAGCAAAACAGGGAGGGAGGACTTGCCAAATTAATCAAATTCCAACATAGAATAGCATATGCATCCGTTTCAGTCTTTTGGCTCGAGATGCAAGAAAACGCATGACTCCTGTGTCACATCTCCGGGCAGAAATGTTAGAGTTGAAACCGAGTACAGCAGCGGTGTTTACGGCATTTAGTGCGTTGTCTGGCTGATCCGCAAAATCTGTTTTGATTTAATTGGGGATAAGAGAGCGAGCAGAGCTGGGGAGGGACGCAAGGGAGCAGAATAAACACGAACGCTGACACCATTAGTCATTTCCCCCCCTTGAGCCCTCCCCTCCTTTTGTTTAATTCTCCACTCATGCTGTTTGTTGGGGAAATATATTCTACGCTTTAATGTGACACTGCATCTTCTGCTAATTGTGTTTTTATCGAGTCATTCACAATAATTACCATCCATCCGCAAGACGTGAATGAAACTGGCCGACTCAATTAAAAGAGGCTCTGAAATTATCAAATATAATTGCGACTGGCATCTTTTACTTGCCCTTATTGTTTGACTGTTATGTAAAGTAAACGGTAATGAGTCTTCACGAATGCGGCGGTGAGCGCTGCTGCGAACAAGGTCACCTCCCACTTAATGAGTGTGTGTTTATTTGTCACAAGCCCATCTTACTGTATTACACAAAACAACTTTGTTTGGAGGGCGACAGCTGCTGTGTCAAAGACTGCAATTTCCCCTTTTCCTTTCACTTGATCTGTTTAAGCCCCGGGACAGTAACATATTTTTCTAATATCTACCGTGGAGAGGTGGCAGGAATCAATTTTCATACAGACATGGGAAAGAAATTTAAAGCTGCTGTAATACATATTTATTCATTAATACCACTTTGTACTTCCCGTTTGTTTTCTTGTTTTCATGTCCGCTGGTTCATTATTTAGATTTTATGGGCCAGAAACCCTGTACTCTTCTTAGAAGCTGGCTGGTGAACATATTTGAGGATTTTTGGGCCACATATTTCCACGAAAACAGACATTTAACTATTGGAAGTGACCTCAAATGATGAATAATTTAGCTTGCCGTCCCATGGTGGCCTTAGAATAAATAACTGACAATTTCTTAGGACATAATAAAGGGTTAAGGACTGCCTAAAGAGGTTAGATTGCTACTAACTTGCGACATAAGGCAAGCATTTCACTGTACACACAATTTTGGTTTTGAAAGCACAACAAAAGATTTGGTTGCCAGCAAATGTAGCATTAAAAAGGTGTTGACAACAGTGACAGCTCACTTTGGAAATAATAATGCTGACTGTTGCTCACAATTTGCAAAAGCCGAGGCAAGCAGTAACTCCAGGTGTTGCCAAATCAACTTGGACTGATGTTGCTGTAACTTTGTGGCTGTGATAAAAAAAGAAAACAAAAGAAAATCCTCCCTAAAATTTTCTAAATTGGCAAGAGATAAATGGAAAATGACATGAATCCAGTAGAAAAGGCCAACTGAATTATCTATCTTGCTGACAGAAGTTAGAAATTTAATTTAAAGGCTGCCGCATTGTTTCCTCATCCCACTCTGGATCATATTATGTCAGTTTGGTTGGTAGTTCCAACAATAAAAGACCACAGATTGTGACAGGCAGAGATGTCTTATTAAACTTGATCTCTGGTTTCGGCAGTGTTGAGGCCACATATATCAGACGCATCTGTTGAAACAAAAGTAAACCAAAAACAAAGTGCTTTCTTAATTAAGACAAAGTAATTTGACATTTATTTGAATGTTGTTATGCATAGTCAGCACTAGATGATCCCTTTCTAGGAGGAGAAATCCCACTTAAACTGAGTATATAAATCTTACAGGATAACAGGGATGATCACAAAGAGGAGTTTCTTACTGAAGTAAACCTGACAGTCCATGCGATCTTCGCATTCATATTGAAGCCATTTGAAGCTTTTCGTCGTGGGGGAAAAAGCTGAGAGCCACAAGGGATACGAGCGGTGACATCTCAACAGCAGAACCAAAACTTTAAAAGTTATATCCAGTTAACAAGTGCCAGCGCATGAAGAAATAAGTGTAGCGTGAGATCACATCCATCCTCTTTGTACATCTGGCAAGGTCTTGAAACCTGAATCTTTCGCCTGAATATTCAACCAAACTAACATCTTGAACTTGGATCCAATCCACAAAGTGTAGGTCTGGATATCAAAACAGCCGGCGTTACATTCATGTTTGTTTTAGCTAATATATATGTACATTTTTACTCGCACTGTTATTCCTAATTACTGCCCCGGAGTGTGCTGCCTACCTTCCATTCATGCCTGGACACACACACACACACACACATCCTACCTCCCTTGCAGCTGCGTTTACCTACCGGGGAACCATGTCAAACCCAAACAAAAACAGCACAAAAATATTCTGTGCAACCTAAAAACCGATGCATGGATAACAGACAGAGATCAGATTAGTGTAACAAAATGGAAGTACCCTCTAGCCAGTGGGAGAAATTCTGCAGGAGAACATCTGCAACACGCATCCCCCCTCCGAGTACGTCATAATGCGGAGCAGATGAAAAGAAAACTGTGAGACGTCAAGTAAAATCAAGATTAACAGGGGAATGGTTGTGATTGGCTAAGTGTCAAATCAGCAAACCAAGTGGCCAAGAATGGGAAGAAAAGGGTGTTTGCAATGGTTATTTTTTTCAGAAATCAAGAAAAGAGTAGATTTTAATTTCAAAAAGTAAGTAGAAATGATTTGGGATTGCAATGCATCTGTGTGCAGACAGCGAGACGTCAGAGTTTGAGTTTGGCCCATGCTGGTTTGCTCACTACGTGGAGGCTTTTTGTGAACTTAAGGGGTAAGTTTGCTGCCATTTACTGCTTCTTTAGTTGATTTGGAACATTTTCCCAGGATTAGGTTAAGCTCTTACAGTCAAAACGGCCATTAAAAGTCATTAAAGTTGTTCTTGGCAAAGAAAAAAGACATTTCGTGAGTGATTTTTTCATTTTTTTCAGATAACCTTCTCCTTGAGAACCACTGCTGGCTGGGTTTGCACAGTAGCTGCTTACATTCTGCATCCTGCGTAGTGCAATCGTATTGATTATTTATGAGCGTGGAATGGGAAATATGCTGTTTTACAATGCTGGGCATATCACAAGTCGTCATATATCTTCACTTTATACATTCAAATTCATTCTAACACAGAGCTCATGAATGATGGCATGAGGGGCAGGAAAATTTATGAACGTTTCATTACGAACCGACTCGCAGTCTTTTTTTTCTTGACACATAGGCAGTAACAGATGGGCAAATCCAACAATATAAAGTTGAATGACATAGTGCAAGAACCCAGAGGCGTGCCAAGGAGTGAATACAGACCCACATATGTAGGTAAACGACCCAAGGGTTACTCGCGAATGCATTCTTAGTGGGCAGTCCATGTGGAAAAAGGAATTACCCAGCCATTTCTCTGGAGGTACAGCTAAGTCTGAAATTAAAAGTGTTGGCTTTGCATATTTGTCAAGTCTGGCGTCTCTCTTGTGGTCTCTGTAATTCCTCATTGTTCGCCTGGCAGAATTACTCACCCAGCACCTTTATGTTTTATTGGTTTGACTTCTCTCTGTTAATGTGGCAGGAGGACACAGCTGGAATTAAGGAGGATGCGAAGCTTGGGTCGGAAAGTCAATTCTTCTGCAACAAACATTCGAGCAGTGATTTTCTGACTAAGTCACAGCTAACGTTTCCACCCTTTTTTTTGCAGCATTTCCACATCCAATCTGCTTGTCTTGTCTTTGCATTTTGCGCATCTTCTCACAATCTGCCTGAGGTACCTAACATCTCCTCTTGGCCCTGATAATGAACAGTTCTCATCATTCGTGTACTTGAGGAGCCCAATGAAATACACCTGGGAGAGCAGGCTGATTAGTGACAGGAAGCAGACTACAGCTGCTTATGCAGCCGTGACACTTGTTGCACGATGATTATTTCTTCCATGTGTCTTTCCAGAGCCGTTTGATACTTCTTGATACACTCTGAGAGCATTGCAGCTGAGAATACTCCCAATTTTTCCCTCCTTCACAATTCAGCGGGTTTATTTGTTTGGCTTCCACTTCGCTGGTGTTTCTCTTTGGTGCTGTTGCCAAAACTGCAAATCTTTAAGGTTTTAGGGCTACAGTGAAAACACCTCATTATGTGTTTCATTCTCCAGGAACCTGCTCTTGATGATTGAAGTTCTCAGAGATCTCTGTCTGTTTTGATGTTATCTCCTTGGCTTTGAGTCCACTTCTGGAGCATTGTCTGGGGATTGACATCAAGATTTGTATCATGTGGTGAATAAAGCCCCTTTGGACATTGGACACATTAAAACCATGGATCCTTTAGGCATCACAAATCCCTAAATGATTTTAAGTCTTAGATTAACAACTTAAAGTAAGGGATGTTACTCTAGATAGATGATAGATACAACTGTGCTACTATGGATACACAAATATTGCTCTTCGGTTGCATTTGCATCTACTCTGCTTTTAGATGCTGACGTGGCCACAGACAGAGTGAGACAGCATGTGCAGTCAGTCCAGTCATCTGCAGAGGGTACAATATCAACATCGCACAAGAATCTTTTCCCCCCATCCTAATAACTATTTAAATATTTTTCTGCATTTGCCAAAAACCCTGCTTCACAGTGCACACATGAGATTGTGCAACACAGGCTAATCTGTTGTTAAACGGTGAGTGTGTCTCCGTCCTAGTCCAAGGATTTTTCATACAATGACTCAGCAAAGCATCAGAGACAATATGGAAATGCTTAAGTGGTTAACTTAAGAACACTGTGTCTTTTTTAAAGAGGTCACTGTCTTTCGTCTCCTGGAGTTCATATTTTGGAGTTTTACAGTCTGACATCATGCATCACCATGAAAGTGTGGATTTCATTAGCACATTGGTTTATTTACACTTTTAGTGGGTCAAATAGAGCCTAGATACATGCAATTTCTATCAAGGAAGAGATTGTGAACTTATTTTAAAACCTGATAAGGGGTTACTTCTTCTCCCTGTAACCACCATATTTATTATCCACACTTCAAAGTTGGGGTTGACTAATCTAGCAATAAAATGGCAACGAATGTTACAGGCGAGCAAGTCAGATTCACATGTGTTTCAAATCATCATAAATTTGTACTTTCTTGTCTGGCACAAACATAAATGTAATATTTATTGGATTGAACAGGTCAGTGTTACTAGAATGAACCAGAAAGTATTAAAATGCCCTTATACTAAAATACTTAGTTTTAGTTTAAGAGAATTATGCTAAAACAATCACAAGACATACTCAAGAAATTATAAATGTGATCACATATTATTGTAAATATCATAAAAGTACTATTTCTGATACAATAATTACATTATAATATTCACTCACATAGTTTAAGCAAATAGCCTATATATATGTACGTTTGTGTTAAGTTTTGAGTAAAGGAAAATGTTGACTCTTTTGTATGTATTTTTATATGTATATATTTCATGGAGTGTGCAAGATTGAATAAGAAGGTTTACAAACATTACTGGTACCGTAACGTCCATGTTCCTGGTCAAATCCCAACATCTCTCCAAATCCTGCATGCTGTGGAGGTGTCCTACAGTGGGTCTGTGGGTGCTGACCATGGTGATGACTGGGAACACGTCCCTGCCAACCCAGAAGTCAAGACTAAAATCTGAAACAGACTGTAAGCCGTTCTTACCACTACTGCTGCTGTCAGAAAATGTTTAAGTTTGAAATCAGCATCTCAGGCAGAACAAAGAGACAAAACCCTCCAAAATATACAGCTTGCACTGACGACATTTTCATTGGAATCACTTCAACAATTATCAAATTCTTAGTTTAAAAATGCATATAAGAAATTACAAATGGTTATGGCACATTTCATTCCAATGTTGTTGTTTTTTTTTCTCTCCAGGCACTAGTTGGTCACTGCGTCTCAGGACCCACCATAGCAACGGATAGCAACATGGCCAGCACAACACTGTTTTTGAAATAAGTTTTTATTTCTTATTCGGTATATTCGAGTATGAGACACAGTTTTATTCAAAACAAAAATGAAGAGCAGTTTTTCTTTACTATGTCAATTCACCTTTTAAAGTAACTTATTTGGGCTTTCATTGGTTTACATAAACATGCAAGTTGGGTTGAGCAGTTGGAGCAAAAAATATCGCAAATCCATCATTTCTATCTTATGGGGGCGCTGAAAGCTCACCGCCAAATACTAGTGTTACCTGCCAAACTCTTGTATTGTCGCAAAAATTTCTGCATTCTCCCATCGTACTTTTACTTTGAATTGGGCATAAACGGTGTGAAACACATGTACACTGAAATCAATAATGATAAACACAAGGAACGGCACCCTAAAACATGTTCCTGTCTACTGTTTACGGATTCAAGGCAGATCATTTTGTCTTCACCCCGAGAGGCAGTTTGTATTCAGCAGCATCGAGTCAAGAAGGGATGTGTTACTGCCGTCCGTGTAAGGGAGGAACAAGCAGAACCATGGACCAGTTTGGCAGGCATAGCAGGGATGCTCGAAGTTGGGACACCAGTCAACCCAATTCACATTGAGTCGGATGGAGAGAAAACAGAGAGCGAAGCACCAGACATTGAGACTCAAGCTGCAAATGGAGTGCACATGATACACAATTTACCATCACGAAAATCAGCCCCGTCCTATGGAACAATTCCAACTTACATAAAGAGGAAAAATAGGTTTATTTGTAACAGTTGCAATACATGTTTTTCCAGGAAAAAGACAAATTAAAATTGCATCTTGCAGCCAATTTCATCAAAAAATTCACAGCCAAAGTGTTTGCATGAGTCTGCAGGAGGATAACAGAGTCCAAGAGCCACATGATCTACCACTTGAGGACGTCCACTGGCGAGAAACCATACAGCTGTCACATCTGTGGGAAGAAGTATGCAATGGAGGTTCATGTGAAAGAACATTTGAGGACTCATACTGACCCTTAACCTGCTACATCTGTGTGCAGATGATCAGCATGTCACAAGATAATTAAATATAACTGTGCCTTTCATGATGATATTATTTGCCATTAAATTGTTCAAATGCTCCTCATGATTCATTGACTCTGTGATCTGTTCACAAATGTGCCAATAGCTGCATTTATGATCACCTTCATGCATCAAGGAGATGCTAATTGGTAAAAATGTCTGAAGCATTAAAAGCCATATACTTTTACATAGTAAATCCTGCAGTTATTTAAAAAAGAAAAGCAGCATGGCGTCACAGATTGGTTCACCATTTATAATACAGGGCAGGATAGCCAATTACAGCTGACCACAATTCTTGCAATGTTCTTTAGTAGAAATAAGAATAATGCTTATATACAATGCTTAGAACAAAAATTGCATTACACTAGAAAACCTAAACTTTAGATGCTTTAGATTCTAAAGCATCTAAAGTTTAGGTTTTCTAGTGTGATGCAATTTTTGTTCCAGGACCAATTCAGTTAAAAAGGCTTCAACATTGCAATTACAATTAAAGTAGACACATTCATGGAAAGCGATACATTTCCCCAAATGCAGTCATTTGGAGATTGGAAATCGCCACCAAAACAACCTAATTTTTTAAAAATTATTTTTTTAAAGAAACTTTATTAAATAACGTGGTGCAATACAAATCAACATACCAACAGAGCATCGCCAGGGGGTTTCAATACAAACAATATAGTGCAGAGACAATCATTCAAACAAAGACATTGTAAAGTGTACATAGAGTCAAAGTTTTTAGCTCAAAGTTTTTAATAGACTTAATTTATGAATGTTTATGAATGAACATTTATGAACGTGCCACTTGACTAATTGTATAATAAGACTGATGATGTAGTATTGTTTTTCTTGAGAAGATGGAATGTTAGTGAAGCCAAACAACACATGTTCAAATCACGGGGAAAAAAGAGGTTCAATCGAAAAACAAATCAGATTACAAATATTTGGTAGAGAAAGGGCAATGCCAAAACAAATGAAAAATGTCTTCAGGGTGTCCTTCACAGAAAGAGCAGTTCAAATCTACATCTTTTATCAAAACAACCTAAAGAGTAAGACTTCCGGTTACATTTCTTATCCACAAAGTTTGCACCTTTTGGACAGGCGCACTTTGGACACCACGTGGTGCGTCACGCGGGACCCCTCACACCAACATGGCGGCCACGAGCTCCAAGTCGGTCCTGTTTGTTTGCCTGGGTATGACTCCTAATTTAATCCACCACGTGCTTTAATGGGCGCGTTTTCAGCGCAACAATTCACCGCGTAGAAGTTGTTTATTCGGGCGTTGGTTTATTTACCTGAGAGAGCAAAATTAGGACGTTTTTCAGCCGAAAAACGAGAGAAATGAATGAATGTGAGGCTGCTAACTGTCATAACATCAAAGCGTTCGTCACTTTTACAGGTTAATGCAGCTATTTGTCGTGTTGTTGGAGGAGCTGAGGGTTGTTTTGCTGTTGTGCTCCGTGAAAATGCTGAGTAAAGTTGCTAATGTTCGCGATGCAGCAATGCGGAAGTGAACTCATCCTCACGGGGCGAAGTCCACGTGACGTCACCACGGGGTGAAAGTCCACGTGACGTCAGTAGTTGGACGTCGTTTGTTTTTGTCAGTAACTCCATGAAACTATCAGCAGGTTCAATAACACTGTTGTTGTTTTTGGGATACATTCAGGGAATCTGGAAGTGATTTTTGCGGTGTGTCCAATTTAAACCATGCTATTTTCTTTTAGTTAGAATAGCCAAAATTGCCTGAATTCCAAC
>CAESWR010000057.1:1520543-1533089 GCA_903171835.1 Mullus surmuletus | reverse complement strand
TTGTAACGCTAGAATGACAGGACTCATTGCCATTTAGATTGGTATTTTGTAAGCCTAATTTTCACTTAGATTTTTTTTCCTCAACTGGCACAGCAGGAACACTTTACATCATGTCTCTGAACTTAACACTAATGCCTCTGAAAGCCTCTGCCAGCAGCCACAAAATGAAGAGCAGTAGCAACAAGGAAACTAGGACCAGCCAGCTGGAATGAAGGAAACAAACATTTGCATGCAGACTGGCTGGAAGAATGCGGCCACATGTGGACCAGACCACCACTGAATATGCCCTGAGCCGTCAGATCTCAGCGTGTCCCAAAGACGCATGTCAGTGCCAGGTCTGATCGGGGGCTGTGGATGTTTTCCACTGGCTGCTCCTGGTTTCTTTTTGGCTTCTAGCAGTAGCTATCAGTAATGGTTGTGTTCAGGAACATGATGGAATTCAATCATTTTCACCTGGTCCAGGCAGACAGAATCTAATAATGAAAGTGAGTATGAAAGATGTCCAATTTGAAGTTGTGCAATCTAAATTTGCATCTCAAGAAATGCTGCATAGACCTCGTTGCAATCACTGGTTAAATACTGTGGTTAAACTGTGGTGCCTATATGAAATTTTGGTGAAGTCAATCCAGCAATCATTGTATCACCTCGCAGCATGTGTTTCAAATCCTGAAACAGGCATAAAATTACACCAAGATGTTTGTCCATGTAGGGCCTGCAGGCCGTATGCGGCGCAGGCTTATCCTCAGTGCAACTCCTACTCCCTTGTGCCCTTAAAACATTTTTTTAATGTTTCCCTGAGAGGGAGAAACAACTCCGGGGTTTCACCCTATGCCTGCGATCTCCTGTCTCGTTTGTTCGACTCTCCGCAAAACCTGTTCAGTCAGCCCTAATCTAATCTCCTCAAAGCGGGGATGGGGAGGCTCCATCCTTGGCTTAAACCCAGTCAAATCTGCACAATGTGCTTTGACAAGCTTTCACTCTTTCCTCTTTTTCTTTATCACCCCTTTTCATTGCGATCACTGCCCCCCTCCCCATTTTTCTTTACCCTGTGAAATTTACTGAACTTGTGCGGCTGTTTTAAGGCCAAATGGGAGACTAATCATTAACAGCAATGCCTCCTATAAAGAAACAAACAAACACACGACCCATAACAATTTGCACGGCATGTTCCAGGACTTCTATCAGGACACATCAGGTTGACATGTGATTTACGATACTTGGCGTTTTTTAATTTTTGAGCATGTCAATATGTTATCACTGAGTCAACAATTGAGGAATGAGCATCACTTTTGAGCCAAAATACCATCACTCCTCTTTCATAATATTAACTCACTTGTCATCGATGGGATTTTGATGCAGAACAGATCGAGGCGGAGTTGTGCTGTTCCCACCAGGGCTTTGACCAAAAGAGGTGAAACTATGATCTTAATTAGAGATGTTATCTGGGTGCACAAATGTAAATTGGCAAAATACATGGATTAGCTAACTCCAACTCTCACTTCCTATTTGAAGACAAAACATTTTGTAATGTTGCTAATCCATGGCTGATATTTTTAACATGTTGATTTGTGGAACATTTTTCAACCCGTTCTCAAAAATGTGAAAGAACAATTTGACCATTTCGACAAACTTGGCACCCGGTAGTGGTGCATAAGGGCAGTGTGGCTCCTGGAAGCTGGTGAGGTTAATTACACAAGTTATTTCCCTGAGCCGGTCAAATCTAAAGCCTACAGGCCACGGCAGACTGCAATTAAGGCTTGCCTCGCCGCACTTCACCGGAAAAGTCTGTAACTCCTCTTGATTCTTCTTCCTTTGTTGTTTAATGGTGTTTTGCCACAAATCTATCTGGCGCGTTACTGCCCCCGTCTGGCATCAGTTATGCAATATATAATCCAGCCCCGGGGGGGAAATGAGGGGAGATGTGTATACAAAAGGTAGTAACACCACTGCTCCTTTGCAAGTGGACTCAGGGTTTCTCAAGTTGCGACAACTCCCAACATTCTTTAGGTTTGACTTACCCTCATATCAGAAATACACGTTCAGTTCTGTGCTTTTATTTTCAAAATTAAGACACCTGGAAACGGTTTTCCGCTTTCTGCTGTGGTGTTGAATAACTTGCACCAGGTAGACGATGTTATTGGAGCTGTACTGGGTAATTTCAAGTATTCCTTTTTTATGCGTGACGTCCCCTTCCAGTGGCAGGAAGTAGAGCGGCAGTTTTTAGACGGAGACAAATCACAATAAATTGGTCATTGGCGGTCGTGTCTGTCAATACAGCTCTGGGGTCGCGCTCACAGGTGCTAACAAGGTTAATATAACAACATTACTCACCCGCGTCTCAGGTTTCCAGCTTCTTTTGCACTTGCTGAACCTGAAATATACCGTCCCTCTCTCTACCTCGCTGTCATTTACAGTAACCCGCTTCCTCGCTCCGTCCCTGGCCAGACATCCCAGAAATCAAACCAAGGTGTCCGTCAGCCTTTGTGAGGGGAGGCCCCGCCAGAGGCTTTTTTCGGGGCAAGGTGGGGGGATTACCACAGTTTGAGCCGAGTGTGAGAATGAAAGGTGGACGGGAACGGCGAGATCAACCACAGATTACAACCCTGTGTGCGAGGGGGGAGGCGGGAGTAATGGGGGGAAAAAAAGCAGCAATGGGATGCCATGGGGTAACCAAACACTGAGAATACACACTCGCCAGTTTATTAGGCCAAAAGTAATTCAATGTATTCAAGCAGTGGCAATAAAGAGGTGTTTTTACTGTAGGTGTATTTTATAGTGATGTTTGGTTTAATTGCATTATAGCAGGGTGGCCTCATATTTTGCATACTCCATTTATATTAAAAAGAGCACACTATATTACTTTTGTGTAGTGCTGCGCGCTAGAAACCCCGTCGGGTAAAGTCGGTAAAGTTGGTCAAGTTCAACAGCACCACACCCCAACAAAATGACCGCAAATTTGTATCAACACAGTCTCAATAAAAGTAAACAGTAAATTTTTTTTATGGCTGAGGGCTTAATTGCAGCACTTTTTTATTAAAAAGCTTTAGTTTTCCGCGGCGACGCATGAGAGCAATACTCCGCAGCAAGCATCAATGGACGCGGAGAGTCACGGCAAACATCTGTTTACTCTTCTGCAGTTGCACGAGTGAGCGTAGCTGTCTCTTGTGATTGCATGTATCTCGACATCTGGAGCAGCGCAGGAGTTTTATACATGTTTTCCTGTCTTGTTCTTTCTCTCCCTTTCTGCCCTTCGCCTCCTCCTCGGCATTCCTATAAATTGACTCTCAAAATCCTTCAAAAGTGTTCGGGGCACTGCCTGTTTTTTATTGCTGCTTGTTCCATTAAATCATCACCCAGCATGGTGAACACTTTGCTCAACACCAGGCTCCACATGCTCCCAGATGTGCGGCTTAGATAACCCAGATTTCTGCAGGGTCCGGAATCGTGTAGCACTAGTAATCCTTTGGATTCCAGGTTGCTTTTTCTTTTGGGGAGGGGGTCGAGGGGGGGGGGGGCTGTGGGTTGTGGCCGCATCTCAAATCTACCAGAAATCCAATTTTTTAAAAAGAAATACTGCGAAAGTGATTGCCCTGAGAATTTGATATGTTTCCCCTCTCTGCCGAATTTAGACAGATGGATAGACAAATTGACAGCAGTGATTACTATTGCTCTGCGGTTTTTGAATGAAATCCGTCAATAGTAATCGCAAGCACAGGCAGTTTTCCACACATCGGGATCCCACAGTGAAGTTGGCGGCCATCGGGTGGAGTTGGCGGCATGAGAGCCTGCGGCGCGAATCAAGCTTTTCCTCTTTGTTACTTTATCCCTTTGAAAACATGGAGGTGAAAATGCAAAAAATGGCTTGTTTTATTGGTGCGATTTCGCTAAGCAGTCGGAACACCCCCCCGCCCCCTCCTCTCTTCCACGGGCTGAATGCTGCTAATGCGAACAACAGTAGCAGCTGTAGGAAATGTTTGGTTTGCTTTAACGGTAACTCAAAACAGCTCTGATGTGGTTCCTCCGGTCCTTACGTTTTTTGACCGAAACCACATTGTACTCTCGCGCCCTTTTGAACAAGCACGGCACACACCGGAGCGCCCAAAGAGTACCTGTATGTGATCAGCCGCACTTCAGCCCCATTGTCTCCAAGCTCTGATGTGGTGTTGGCAGCCTGTTATCGGCGGGATAAATGAGGAAATCAAGCGTGGGAAATGGCAGATGCCGACGCTACTTATCAAAGGCTCCTGGTCGAGGAGTTATTGCTGAGTATAAATTCACCGCACGGCCGTTTGCCGACCATAGATAACATCACAGAGCTTTTTATTTGATGAAAATCTCATGTGCTTTTGAGTGACCAGAGTGTCTTTGTTGTCTAATTGGAACTGAAAGGTTTTACTGCATCAGATGTAAACCCTCTCCGAAGGGCCGCAGAGACGCTCGGCGGGCCGTACTGTGTTTCCACGCGGTGCCAAAAGTAATATTTGCTTTGTCCTGCGTTTCTCCCTCCACTTCCAGGTGACCAAGGACGATTTCATGAGCTTTGAGTTTATTCTCTGCATGGACGAGAGCAATTTGAGGTATGTCAGCCCGCAGCCGCCGCCGTGTTTATTGTCGTTGCAAATAAGGACCGCAGTTGGATAAACGGTCGCTGAAAACACTGGTGTCATGTGTTAAGTGTCCCATCTTGCTTATTAATGGTTGCCTTGGAAAGACGAATGCGGGGGGGCGGGGTAAAGATGGCGGAGGGAAAAAAAATAAAGGGGGTCAGACTAGGTTGTTGGGACAAACTGTCTCACGCTTGGTGTGTGCGACAACTTCACATGCATTTGAAATTCATGCTTACATCGAGCAATAACTGATGTATAAGTGAATGCCTCCCTCTAATGAGCAATATCCTTTCTTAAGCTCTTTCCAAAGGTCAGGGGGAGGGATATTTTTTGCTACTTTGAACATTTGAGGATCATTTTGAGATCACATGCCGATGGCAGATCTGATCTGTAAGCAGCTTACTGAGTTCTTTGGATGCCTCGTCTTTGCTCTTTGGGCAGTTTTTCCCCCCTTTCGCTCCCACATATTTTTTTTTCCGTCCGCAAATGTTAAGCTGACCAGACTGAGAAAAGGAGACCTTGTCCTGAAAAAAAAAAAAAGTGGGGGGTCTCTTGCTCTTGACTGTCTTATTTCCTCTAACCGAATTGCTCCCTGTGCTGTCAACATGTAATATTTATATCAGGCTTGAGGTGTTACTTGAAACAATTGAGTAGCTGGAAACTTTGCCAGGGTCGAGATTAAGGCATTGGAGTTGGTCATGTGTGAGGCAAAGTCAGCTTCACAGGGTTTTCACATTCGGACATTTTCTCTTTTAAATTTCAGACGTGGCAGCACCACATGTGCGATCGCCATGTGTAACTGGTTGATTAACAAAACAAATAAATTCTCACACATTTTGATCACATTTTCCTCTTTGCCTTCACAGCGAGTTGAATCGGAAAGCGAAAATTGTGAAAAACACCACCGCAAAGATCGAGCTGCTTGGTTCATATGATCCCCAAAAGCAGTTAATCATCAAAGACCCGTATTACGTAAGTATTGTGTGTGCGTGGGTGTGGTGGTGGATGCTAAAATGCATAAAAAGATACATAAAAATTATCCAACTTATAATGGAAGGTAAAAGGAATGTATTGAATAGGGGAGAAGCAAATCATTCAATTTTAAATATTAATGAATATTGAAAGGATCTGCACATTTTTTATGTTCAGCTGTTTGACTTTGAGCTCAATTAGTGCTGTCCAATTGATTGCTTGCTTTTAGCTGAAGCCGAGCCAGCCATTCTTAACAATCAAATCTAGCAATCAGATGGAATTTTTGTTTTATTTGTTGCTTTGGCAACATCACGGCGGTGATTAAATAGATGGCAAAGCAGCTGATAGATATTAAAGATAGCATCCAGAGCAACAACTCATCGGGCGGTCACGCTGCTGTCAGCAGTGTCACTGGAGGCAAATCACATGCTCCCAATAATTCAGGGAAATCAGCCTTTTATGATAGATACGTGGCAGCTGATAGATGGTTATCGTATCATCAAGAACCCCTCTGCGTAGACCCCACCCACCAGATATGAGTTGGAGATGATGAACACGCATGGAAGGAACGCAAAGAATCTTTCCTTTTTTGGTGTGATGTCATCCATATCAATTCAACAAAGTGTTCTTACGTAACCGGCTTCTCGTTTGCCCTTCAAAGTCAACTTACACTCCAAAATAATGTAATGTGTATGTTTTGGTAGACGAAGAAAAAATGCTCATGACTTGTGGTTTCATGAAGAATAACTAAACTTCCGAAAACTACTGTCAAGAACAGCTGAATCTCTTTCCAAATGAAAATGATTTTCTAAAATATTTAAGAGAAAAACATATCAAATCCTCATCACTGCTGTCTGAGCGCAGTTTGATTAGATTTGGCTCACGTCGACCTCAGGACAAGTGAAAAATATCACTCTTTTCTAATCGAGTTCCTCCCAGGTGAAAACAGTGTGGGAAGCACTGATCGACTGATAGACCGGGGAGGGAAAAGAAAGAAAGGAAGAAAAAAAAAAAAGCAGAAAGTCTCACATGTGAAGCTCATTCTAACCTTGGCAGCAACAACGCGGCAAGAGCTTAAAACTGTTAAATGGTACATTATGAATGAAAAAAACAAAGAATGCTCCCACCTCCAGCATGTGAGGGGGGGAAAAAAAGCAATATATCACATGAAAAGACACCACAAAGAAAACGCAAAGGAAACATTAAGCAGTGGAGTCATTTAGAGCCTCAACCTCTCAGGTGCATGTGGTAGATCTGGAGCGATTTCACCTTCCGTGGGGAGACATAGGATCTTGTCCAGGCACGTTTCATGAAATAAACAGAGAAAGAAAAACAAAAAGAAGGACTGAACACTGGACCACAGCAGTGAAATGGCTGTACAGTCAGATCCTTCCGAAACGCCTATCAAAAAAGGCCTCTAAACCATTCCAGCCCAGTACACACCACAACAAATTATTTTTACACGACTGCTATTTAATTACTTTGGACGTTACTCTCAGAAGTCATTTCTGCTTTCACTTATCCTCCCTACTCTTTACGTGCTTCTTCTGCATTTGGAAGCCCTGCCAAATAATTTGGACATTTGGTCCTTGGCATGTGAGTCTCGGTGGGGGAAGCAACAAAAAAAAAAAAGATTGGCAGTGATTGAGTTATCAAAAATCATAACTTCCTATGAATATTAAGCTCCCTTTAACTTCAAAAAACGTATCCAAACAAACAGCAACAGAGCTCCAAAAATGTATAATTTCCTGTGACAACAACTTGATGGAGGACGTGCAGAGAGTTCTGTTGGAGTAATAAAATTATATTTGGACTTTTTGGTAGTATTGTGTTACATTTTGTCAAACCAGAATCCCAAGATGAAACAGGCGTCCAGTTATTAGCGCTGTGGCTGGAAGAAGAGGTTGTGGTCGACCGCAGTTTATGCGACCGTATTTGGTTACATCACACGGTCCCAGATTTTGGCTTTGAATCCAACATGTGTGTGTGTGTCAGTGGACCACCTCCAAAAGCAAAAGAACGGGCGGACAAACGCTCTTACCGAGGCCCGAGTGGTGATTTTGTGGAGTCACATTTGGTTGTTGGAATTGGAGCGAAGCGGAGCCAAGCGATCACGTCCAATCAGCCATGATAAATAGGAGCCTTTTATTGTGTTGGTGCGATTGTTGCGACACACACCGCACTCTAGGTGAAGATCCAAAAGCACATTTCCTGAAGCCTAATCATGTCATTTATTTTCTTCTTCTCTTTCTTAATAGTGCCAGCAAGTGTGTTCTTACAAAGCCACTCAACTGTTAAAGTGCTCGACCTGCACGTGTTTGGAGCCGAAATTAGTGACTCAGCCTTCAGATCCACAGAAAAAGACTCTAATGAATCGCATTTTGCCGGCGTCAAAAAGTGGTCGGTTCTCCTGAAGTGATGATTTGCTGGCTTCTCCTAAAACCACAGAGTTGAAAAACGCTCTCATATTTGTTGGAAATATGCAGTTTCATGTGTTTCGTGGTAGTTATCCATATCTTAAAAATCTCACCAATTGGTGCATTCACAAAAAAAAAAAAATGCGCACAACATAAGCAGCAGGTACGATACTTAATAAGGAACGACTGGCAGCTAATGTTTTCCTGCCAGATGGATTATTGGCTAAAAACTTCTAATTTCTGTCAGCGGTTTAATTCCCTTGCTTCCATTTGAGCCACAGCTGATTAAAATCTCATCTAAAGTCAATATGAAATGAAATTTCAAGACGTGAGGTATGAAAGGTTTTCCTGTCGAAAACAAAAAAAATACAAAAGGGTGTCGGCAAAGGCTCACAGCTTCCAACTGTCACGGCCAGAATGACAGAAGTATTTTGCCGCTTTGTTCCCCCAGGAAATGCTATATTACACCAAATTTAATTGTGGGCTTCGGCACACATTAATCGTGCAGTCAAAACCATTTGGCATCTGGAATCCGTTTGCTTGGGAGCAATGCTGCAATTATTCAAAAAGCAGTTGAGTAAGAAACAAGCGTTTTATTGTGTTTTTAAGGACATATTCACACATGTAGCTAGTTTCCTTTGTTGTGTCGCATTCAGGGGCTAAAAAGGAATACGAAAATGTGTTCCTTTTTTGCTTGTATGTGTTCCCACGGCAACTTTTGACAGTGTGGCAAAGTAGTAAACAAATTCCATGCACAGTCTCGCCGCGCTCTGATTGGTCAGGAAGCAGTGGGATTCTCCTTGGGGCATAATTGGAGCCTCCAAAATCATCAATCACTCCTGTCTAACTTTGTAGGCAGTTAAACATTGACAACTGTATTTGGGCTCAGTTGTCGCACAAACACCATCCAAAATAGTGCCGTCTGTTTATGTGCAGCTCTGACTTTATTGGCTTTATTACGTGCGCATTGTGACAAATGAATGAAGCTGTTGTGAAACCGCGCGCTAATATTTATATTTTTCATGCCGCAGCTCGCGGAAGTAATTTGACGCCATTGTGAAGCATGAATGGCATCTGCCCGTCAGAAAACGCTCGCCGCTTGTTTTGGCTGGCTGAGTTGGGAGCTTTCTCGCTGCAAACAAACCGCTCAGGGCTTTCGCACCGTCCTCAGCCGGCTTGTTTTTTCCCCCGCATCCGAATACGGGATGTGGGACAAACACGCTCCCAAAAAACGGGCGGAAAGGCTTCCACACGCAGCAGTTGTAAATACACGGAAAACCCTCATGAAGACATAGACCAATGACATATCAGCAGCTGTTTTAGCAGTTAATTACAAAAAAAGTGCTTTTTTTCAGCTATCTGTCCTCTGCCCTCCGTTTAACGTTCTCTCTTTTCTTTTTCTTTTCGCAGGGGAGTGACGAAGACTTCGAGAAGGTGTATGAGCAGTGCATTCGATGCTGCAAGGCTTTCCTGGAGGCCAACTCCTAACATCTGACTTTAAACGATCTCCACTCGGCCCATTGGATGAGCGCGGATGATCAATCAAATGCTTTGGCCGTGACACACTAAGCACATCGCCGATACAACCCTCTGGTGAATGTCACTGAAAGACCACCAGAGCACTTTGTGTCAGCGTTGCGCGTTTACCCGAAACCAACACTGTGTACATTCACAGCGAGGCTGCGGACTGTAAAGGTGATAAATAACATAAATAAAAGAGAATACAACTCTTAAGGGGATTAATTCTTCGCACAAATCACTTCAAAGTTGATGTGGTAAAGATTTAATATGGAAACAGACATGACAGGATGTCAAAGGTTTATAGGTCAAAGGCTGACGTCGGGGTCAGTGCTAATGCTAGTCTGAGGGCTAATCTGCCTGGGTATTCTGTTTGCCGCTCGGTCATAAGTTCACTTTCTTTGCACCGCTTTAATTTTTTTTTTTAAAGGAGCAACACGTTATTCTGATGGACATTCGAAATCAAGATGTCTTTCACTGGCACTTAAATAAAGCAGATCTGCTCTCCACTGTTCCCCCCTCCCTCGATTTTCTTTCTTTGCCAGCTCCCCTTTTCAAAGCAAATAGCCGAGGGTGGACTCATCACCACCCTTTCGGATTCAAAGATTACTGCACTCCCTTTATTCACGGAACGATCGCGGTTTTAACATAGTCCATGATAGGACACAGGAAGGGCTGTAAATCATTAAAGGAGGGTGGAGCCAAAGGTTAGATGAAGCGACTGGCGGCTGGAAGGCTTCCAGTTGTTTCATATCAGGGCGGTGTCCGCGTGTGTGTTCAGTATTTGGGGAAACTTGCGAAGAAACGTCCATGTGAAGCAGAGTTCAGCTTAATTGGGACTTGAAAAAAAACAAAAAACAAAAAAAAACAGCTCAGGAATGTATCTATTTTCCTGGCTTGAGGTTTAGCACATTGGCCAGGTGACACCGCTAGGAGGTAATCGGCATGGCAACCTGGACAAACACTCCATTTTATTCTAGAAACATTATACAATACCGCACTTGCGTCTGTTGTCACACAAGGGGATATCTGTGGTTTCTGCCTCCACCCCAGTGCAGTGACGGTCTACGGACCTGAATTTTGGCAGCCATGGCTTTAAAAATATCAGGGACACCTCTTTGCAGAATATGTTTGTTCAGGGAATTCTCTTTCCAGCAGTTTCCTCCCGCTCCTAAAATAAGGTTGATCGTATCTCAAACATGCTGTGTTTGAGATACTAACGATAACCCGGATATAGAAAAAAAGGTAATGATACCACATTGATATAATATCACCTAAATAATTCAGCACCTCTTAAATCTTCGGTTCTGTTCCACTCCGTTATCTATCGAGGGCAATTATTCTTTTTGAACGCATTTGTGCAATTATGGTTGTTAAATATACCGAGCCGGTCCACAGATTCCGGTGGAAGTATATCTGCTTTAAAGCACTTCCAGTGAAATCTGGGAAAGCACATTACCTGGATTATCCAGAGCAACAGACATCCTCTCTGTTTACTTAAAAAATGCAAATCTTTTCACCAAAAGTTCATTCCCCTTCTATTGTATCATAGCCGCAGGAGAAATATCCGTTTAAGTCATTTTCTGTGCCGCAGGATCTCCAACTATGACACGTTGATCGATCCAGTCCGTGCCTCAGGGGGTTGTTACATTAAAATCACAGCACAAAAAGTTGGAATAGTCATTTTTTCTTGAGCTAAAGCGTAACATGATTACTTTTATTTAACATTTGTTTTAAGATCCAGTTGGTTTACTGGTGTGCTGACCTTTTGTTGAGTATGTGGACCAAAACTGTTTGTGGAAGGTAATGTTTGTCAATCCCAGCAACATCAGTTATCTCGGGAACAGTTATAGCCTCATATGTTACGATGTTGTTGGCATGGCAATAACCAGCCATGACATGATGTTCACATTACGGCAGGTCCATTTGAAAGATCTCCAGGCAATTAATAGTCCAAACTTAGTTGCACTCGGAAATAGGCACGTTTTCTGCATCATCAGGAAAACTGTTCTCGCAGACGTCTGCCAACCTAAATACAGCTGCGGTAAATAAATGTACATTTAGTCAGAGGTGCTCACAGTTCTGAAAACTGTTTTTAATAATTCGCCATCAATCGTTCTTGTTAGACAATCCGGGGTCCCAATTGGGAAGTTTTTTGGCGACCGCTTTCTCCGCTGAAAGCCAGAAACCTGTGAGGTCATCTCGTTTTTAAATGTTTAAAATGTCGCAAGTGCCACTAATATAATCCCATTAAACCGCCTTCTATGGGTCTGGCAGCAAGTCAGACATCTGAAAATCCCAGCAAATAAAACGGACCTTCTTTCCTTTAAGCCTCTAACATATGTTTACCCATGTTCCAAGAAATATATACGTACAGGAAGGGAAAAAAGGTTTTGCAATAACCTCTTTTCACGAGCAAAGAACACTTTGCTCTTTGTAACCTGACCTTTGGAAGAGTATTGTCTGTTACAGCAGTGGGAAGTTGACCAAGTCTGTAGTCCCAGGACTCGGTTCAGTCATGTGGTCATTACGGAGCATTCCACATATCGGAATGTAAGGAAAAAGTAGTGCAAACACGACAAAGGCTATTCGTATTTGTACCAATCTTATAATTTATTTAAATATATTTCATTTTTATATATTTATATATATATATATATATAAACCCATTTGCTGTATGTCAGTCACTTTAATTTATGGTGGATAAGTGGATTCCTCTTATGGTTTGTTTACAGTATGTACACTTTACTCCTGGTCTTAAATGGTCAGAGTCTACATTATGCACCGTGACAATTCAAATATATAAATATAGACTATCACACTCACACAGGGTCCACGGGGGGGAAAGGTGGGGGGCTGTGACTTCCGACCGCTGCATCTTTTCTTTGTTTTTCTCTCTTCTTGTTTGTAATACGTCTCGCATAGACAGTGGAATGTTCATGCAGTTAATAATTTAATCACAGTTCTCAGTGGGGTGAAAGTATGCAGTGACTGTGGCGTGGTATTGGGGGGGGGGGGTTACGGGGGTCTGC
>CAESWR010000057.1:1485232-1498068 GCA_903171835.1 Mullus surmuletus | reverse complement strand
TTTTTTTTCGGGTACCATTCTCCTTAGTCACATGGCCGGACTGAGCTGAGTTTCCAGTTACATCTTCCCATCCCAACGGTACCCTGACCTCAAACACGAAACAGGATATTCTCCCCGGCGTGTTGCACACACTCCGACGCTCACCAATACGCCCGACAGAAAAATACACATTGGTCACTCTAACAGGAAGAGTTTACACGCAATCACCGTATTTTTGTCACATTTTTGTCTCAGCTTGCGCAGTGGTTGCTTGGCGATCTGTTGCGGCGCGGCTCCCTGGGACGGCGGGACGGATCCACCACAGCGGTCGCAGCCGAAACATCAACACCGACTGCTGCTGGACTGGCGGATACCTGCAAAACAAAACAACGCCCTGGCTTTCAGCTCGACCAACCCCGTGAACTTTCCCAAAGCGAGGCTCCGCTCGTTCGAATGTTTATCGAGGAACTGAAATAAAGAAATGCTGCGAAAAATGAGGACAAAAATTCGATGTGAGGCCATAAAACAACAAATGGGGGAAAGGAAAATATTGGGAGAGAAAGAAGAAAATAAGAAGCATTGATATAAAACAAGATAAGGGGGGGGAGAGGAATGAGAATTCAGAAGACGGATCTTTATTTTTGTTGTGTCCGGCTTGTGGATGATTACAGAATCGGCAAGACGGGAAAAAATCTGTCCCAAGGCTCCTCTGCAGACGAAGTGGGAAGACCCTCGCTGAGGGGGGAGACAGAAAAACTAGACACGAGGTTGATAGATTGTCGAGTGGTTTTTGTGATACTGGTAGAGACATTTCTTGTTCATTGTTCCCTGAAGTCGTTTCTATCAATGCTAAACGTTATATATATTTTTCATCCGTCTATTAAGCAGTTTTATCATTGTCTCTGCTTGCAGCCCCCAACTCGCATGTATTTGAATCAGATTTCAGTTGCTGAGCCAACAGACTTCTAATTTGACCGACTTCATGGGGCAGGATGGAAACAGAAGCCACTTCCCACATATCTGACTTTTATTTAACTTATTTAACTTAAAAGCGCCCTCTTAAATATCGAGTTTGAATTTGAATTGTAATAATGTCACAGACTGCAATTAAATCGTATTATACTATATCATATTTGCACCAAAAATAGGCTGTTCCATGAGCTGTGACACATTCATGAATCTGTGAAATGACTTAGTGAACAGCAAGGAGAGCTGAAAAGTAGATTAATAGTTATTAACTGGAGGTATGTCGGTGCTGCAAACTCCTTTTAAATGAAATTATGAATTGAAACATGAAAAATCTGTGAAGAAAAAAAACAACAAAGAAGAATGAAGAATGAAGAATGACTCACACATTCCGACGTAGACAAGTCAGCGCTGCGGGTTACACGCGTGTTTGTTTTGTATCCCGTCAGGCCACCACAACAAGTCATCACCCAATCCTCTCGTATACCCGCGCCAGCACATCCTTGGTTGTAAATTTCTGTTTTTATAGCTTTAACGAGGATAAAGTTAAGCCCTGATATTTCCATGTGACCTCCCTTGGCCTTTAACCCCCCCCCCTCATTTCCCCCAATTCAACAGCAGGAGCAAGAGCCTCTTTACCATGTGAAAGGCACATTTTAAGCTTTTCACCAAAGTTGTTTGTGCATGCAGTGAGTTTCCACACTACGTCTAAAATGTTTTGAAATTGAAGACAGCACGAACCATCACTCCAAAATGCCATGAGGTGGAGCCATGAGCACCTCCACAAAATATCACTGATCGCTGATATTAACCTCCCAAAGAAGAGACTCCAATCAAGATTCTGGGTGTCTTGGCGGTTTGGGGCACAGCGACGGCCAGACCTGTCTTTTTTTCCGTCTCTTTCAATCCATCACTGTCAATTAAAATCTGCGGTCATTCGCCTTTCGCTTGCAACAGCCACAGATTTGCTCTTTTTGATCTAAAAACCTGCATTGTTCAGATGCTGCAGTTCCAATGGAAACACTCAACAGTAAAAGCTCTGTGTGGCACAAAATTTTATCTCTTTCCCCCCCTACACTCATAGAGTTTTAGGTCGTTAACATGTTAAGTGGACTGACTGGAAATACAATGAAATATAGGTTTATATCCAACACTGGGATTGTACTTGGGGTGTTGCAATGACTTGGTCGCCGTTTTGAGCCTGTCGGACATGAGAAGGCCCCGATGGTTTGCCCGTAGTTCTGCCTCGCCATGACCACATCCTCCAGTTAAATCCACCCATAAAACTTTTTGTATACACAGGTTATTTATACGTTTGTACTTTTTGTACCAATTCCATTTGTCTCCAAGTATCAAACACATGAACGGCACTCCGAGCCCGCGTGCTGTATTGTATCATTTCCCTCTGTGCTCCTTAGTCTTCCTCTTTGAGAAACTTTACACTGAGGAGTGAACGCCGGGAACGGTCATGTAATCTGTTCTGGGCTGTTCTCATTAATTAACCATTTCCTTGCCGTCCCTGCCCGCTCACACACACATACACAATCTTTTGCCGGCCATAAATGTCATCGGGACGAGCGCATAAAGGGTCCACTGGGTGCAGAGAAAGAGGGAGAGAGGCGAATTGGGGGGGGGGTTCTCTTTCAAAGAGGTCCAGATTGAAATCATGTCGTAAATTAACATTGTCTCACAGCTCCCTTCTCATTATCAAAGGACATCTGTGTCGTCTAGGTGTTCCACTCTGACAAAAGGGAGTTGACCAAAGACACATGATGGAATTTTAGGGAGTGAAACAAATCACCGTCTTTATTTATTTAAGCTGAGGAGGAAGTGTTTCTCTCAAAAGCAGTCGGTGCGTTGGGATTTCTGAACCAGAGTTTGACAGAGTTTACCCCCAAATTATCCGCATGGGCAACTGCAGCCGCGCTCTTCCGAAATCTAACACGGGGGCTTAAGTTTGCTGCTCGGTTTTTTGTTTGCTTCCACGTCTCACACTCCGTCAGGATTGAAGATGGCAGTTGTTTGTAATGCTGTGCGTAAACTTGGCCGTCCTCTGCGCACCACAGGGTAATATGAGACGGCCACATTTTGGACGCAACATCTGAACTTGTATGTAGCACAGCATGAATCTAAATCCATCAGCGCTGTCATTGCAGCGAGCGAAAACACATCCGCCCGTGCCAGGACACGCAGAGGCCAACGCCAACGATATTGCGGTGGAACTAACAGGTCGTTTTGTCCAATTGTCCTCAAAATGGCTGCGCTCCATGCAGATGACCGCTTCAAGCAACAGGGGGAAATTAATATTAAACTTGAAGCACAGAACAAGATCTCAGCGGTGATGTGAATGACTGCGAGACTTGGTTCATGGGAAAAACGTAAATCACTTCCAACTGGTCAAGCTTTTTATGTGACAGGAAGAACGTGGCTCTCTCACTACCCTCAAAAAAACGCTTTCCATGTCACATAAATGTCGTTGTCTGTCTTCAATGAGCCTTTACGATGTCTAAGTGCAGCCCAACGTCTGTCAGCCCCAAAGGCTTCCCTTAGGTGGCAGCATCCCACCAAACACGGTCAAACACTACGAATGAGTGCTGCCACCTATTGGAGCTTTGTGGGTAATTAATCGGTAATGCTGTGTCTTGTGCACATGGTCTATAAATCTCAGCATCGAACTCCTCACCTTTCACCTTCACCTTTGTATAAGCAGTCAATCATCAAAGCCTCTTTTCTATGTTTGAATTTTTGGTCTTTCCTGATGGGAATATATTGTTGCGAACAAACACTGACCCTGGAACCAGCACAAGTCTTTGGCGCCTCACGGAAATACCATCCTGATATGTGAGTGCTGGCCCGCCGTGTCCATGAAACGGCCTCCTCAGCAGCAGCAACATTGGAAACCACAAAGGAAAAGAATAAAAAAAAAAAATCTGAACAGTTTTACTGTCTCTTTCCTAGAAAGCAAAAGTGAAGATTGTGTATTTTACGCAGTGTTTGATGGTGACAGATAGATGTTTTGACCCTCGGCCAAGGAAAATACAAATCACACCGCAGCAGACACGCACATTCTGGTGCTGTTCCTGTCAAACAGAACTTTATGAAGCACCATGACCAAACCGAGGGGTGCTAAATGCCGCGGCGATGTCCGTGCTGTGCCCGACATCACAGACACAGACACCCACAGAGTGGGAGAAAAGCCCCTTGTGAGTTTACCCTTGATCTATGTTTTCAGCTCTTCAAGTAAGATGGTCCATCTGTTGTCATGTTATAAAGCAATGGGTTGAAATCAGTACAAAACAGTGTAAGCACATGCTTTAATGTCTTATAGTGCAAATCTGTAGGTATCAAAGGATCTCCAAATAAAATGCTTTTTGGTACCAGAATCTCCCACTATGCTTCACAAATCTGTAAAAGGTATAATCAAAAGTAATCAAGAAGCAGACCTGGATTAACACTCGTAAAAAACAAAAACAAAACAGGCCTGGATTTTCGTAAAGCTCTTAAAATTATGGCAAACAGACCCGGCCTGTGAGAGTTTTAAAAATGTTCTCTCCGTTTTGGCACGTCAGAGGTATGTTGTGTTTTGTGTTTCCACTTTTACAAAGGAAACAGAGTTGTCAGTTGACTTTTTTCATTATTTGTCCTACACTCTGGCCTCTCATTATGTTTTTCCCAGGATATTTCTAATTTGTATGAAACTTTGGTTTGATTCCGGAAATACTGCAAATCAGACTAATTTGAATCGCAGGTGTTTTCATGTTGAGCCCAAGACATCGCCTGCCAGAGGGCTCCTCTGTGACATCTGCTGCCCCGTTTATCCATGATATCATTGCATTTACTTTATTTTTGAAGCACAGGTGTTGCCTTCCCAACTCATCCAGAGTCGATGACTTTACACTTTAGGCGGCGCCAGCTTTGATGGTGTGATACCGGGCCTTGTTCCCTGCGTCCTTAAGTAGCCTGGTGCTCACATGGCTTCTGCAGCCAGCTTCAACTGGGCTAACCTTGGCATTGCGTACATGATGCTCGGTGCTGTCGCCCAAATCTGCTCACCCAGTAATACATGGTTAATGATGCAAAGAGTCCAAAGCAAGGAGGGCCAAAGACGCATGACGTTGGTCACAACCTCTTTGCTTTGGAGCTTTATGGAGATCCTGTTGCAGATGCTTTACAGGAAGCTCCAATGATGTATTTTAAAGACCCTGGTCCAGGTGTTCTGGAGATGGACAGTATGCAGGGTCAATCGCGGAGGTAAGCGGGAGTTTTGTACATTCAAGTGTTTCATCGTCACAAAGACCCCAATGCAGCTTGAGCGTCACATCAGAAAGTGACGTATTTGCTTTTAGGTCATTGTATGCCATTGACCTTATCAATTATTACTACTGACCTCTCTTTGTGCCCTTTTGCTCCTTGTCTGCTGTGTCATTGTGCTTGTTGACATCAGAGAAGCTATAAAAAAAACACAGAAAAAAATGCCACAATATGCCATGGAATCCCCACCAGTGCAAGCCCAATGAAATGGCTCGTTATTTATTGATGAACAGGCCGACAAAAGGGAAGGACATAAACATTTCACTTCAGGAAGTTGGGTAAATGGCAACTGTTATGAGAAGATGAATTATGCAACACGACACAAAGGGATTAAAAATGCATCTCCTGAAACACAAATAAGCCTCAGAGTGTCATCAATACACAAGTGTTGTATACACTGTAATGTGTGTGTAATGTGTTGCAGTTACACGTATACTGCATAAAAAAGCTTTTAGCCCATAAAACTGCACATCTTACATGTGTACTTCACTGGTTTTCAAATTACGATCTATTTTGAAGTGCATGATAAAATATTACCCAAGAAATGAAAACAGCTGCAAACCTCCTCTGTATTCTCTGCCGGTTGCTTGGCAACCTCACGGTGACGATAAGAGTTGTGGAAGTTCGTATGAATGATGGAAAGTTGTGAAATTGAAGCCTTTATACCTTGCTTTTTGTACAGATTACAGGGATTTTCCAACCAAAAACTTTATTCGTATTTTCTTGTTGGACTTGGCGACATTGTTGAGTCACGGAATTTTGGGTGAAATAAAAAAATGTTGCCACCAAAACCAAGACAATGGAATCAACTGGTGACTGCATCTGAAGGTCCATAAGTGTTTTGTGGACTCAACAATGTCACCGACCCCAAAAAGATAGTATGAGAATTTCCATTTCTGGCTGAAATATCCTTAAAAAAAGGTTTATTGGTGAGCTTACAGAATCATGCTACTTTATAAGTATTTCAAGACATTGCATTTGGTTTACCCTGATATGTGTAGTCCACTATTGATGTTCCAGCAATAAACAATTATAGCAATTTGGTTTGTTTGCAGGGCTCACGCGTTGCTATAAAGTGATGTGTATACATTTCCAGCAGTATGGAAATAAAAAAAACAGGTTTTCCTTTAATAATCTTCTCTTTCCCTCTCCCTTTCTTTTTTCCTCCTCCAACCGCTACATTCATCAAGTCTGTTTCCGCCTTCTCTCCCATAGATAAGCTGAGTCACTTTGTGCCCATATATCAGAGGCCCACGCAAGACAAGACTGCAGGCCCGGGAAGAAAAAGACTGTCTTTTCAGAAAGACGAGCTGACCGTTTGATAACTTGTTCCCTGATGGTCTTTCCTACAAAGCTGGCAGTCACATGTTTCACAGTCATAACAATAAACATTTACTTTGCTCAGAAGACAAATGCGCACATTATTTAGAAATAGGGGAGATAAAAGGGAGACATATGAAGTGAGAGGGGAGATAGTAAAGGACAGCAGGGGAACATATAACTATAGAATGTGACATATTTCAAAAATTCATAGAGGTTAACAAAACTACACAGAGATTATAATGCATAGGACTGTGTGCAGCTCTGGTCGCTATTATTGCCACCCATGAAATTTAAGAAGTCCATTGACCATTTGAGAAAATGGACCAGCAATGCAGCTTTGGTCTACAGACATTGATAAAATAGTAGATGTAATCAACAACAGGAGGAAAAAACAACACTATAAAAATGCAAAGACTTCAGGGACACTCAAATCAGTTTGTGTAAGACCATCATGATTGCATTGTGACATATTGACCTGTTACCCATTAAACATTTAACTTTAATGCCGAAAAAGTTTTCGTGGGAGAAGTTTGTTTCAAAGGCTTTCCTGTCAGAAAAGCCAGCCAAAAAGCCCCTTTAACACGTGGTTAGCATTGAGAAAGGTTGTACTTAGACTCGATCCCCGATGTTTTCCTAAAGAAAGCCAATTGTTGCCTCATTCTAACTAAACCACAGCACAAAACTGAAAATAACTACATCTTAAAATAATAAGTGAACGGCATAACGAGTCTCACGGAGGATTGCGTCCCCGGGTCTCCTGGATGAAACGCGGAGTCTGTCCTGACCGTGACCCACCCTCGCGGCGGCCTTTGTCGCTATTTATACTTCATCACCTGACTCCCTGAATCCTTTCTGGCCCTTCTTCAAGAAAAACCTAGTTAGCCCTCTTTTTTCACAGCAGTCACGGCATGGGAGCTGTCTTCGCAATTGTGAAAGACACAATCTGTCATTGGAAGTGTTATTTTCACCAAACATGACACCTCTAAAGGGTAAAGGCCATGTACGAAGACTCTGTGTCAACACCATGTAATGATATTAGTGAGATGTTACTTACCATGCAACTGTCAAGAACCTCCTGGGAAGCGGGGAGCAGAGGAAAATCAATGAGAGGTCTTTGAAGGTTGATAGAAACTGTGGAAAAAACACTCCATAAAACGTCAAAAGGTATTGACCTGGAACAATCCTGGTCATGGCTTCAATGCATACCATACACCACACACTTAACCAAGCGGGACTAAGGGGGGGGGCGGACGGAGGCCAAGTAGGACCTCACTGCCGAAAATGAAAATAGAATTAAAAAAAAGGAACAACTGATCCTAGCCAGAGAACTACAATCCCTCCGGACAGACGTTTTGTGGAGAGACGAAACCGATATAGAGCTTTTAGGCCATGAACGGCATCCATATGTTCGAAGATTTGAGCCTAAGATGAAAACAGCAGATTATGGCCTCCCTACCTACCGAGTCATTTAAAGGAGAAACGCAGTGTGGGTGAGAGATCGGTCGGTCTCTAACGCAACAAAGACCCAAAGCACACATCCAAAAAAAAAAACATAAGTGGAAAAATGAACTCTATCAAAGACACCAGTACTTCTGAGGTCTCCATCTCGTCGAAAATCTTCGGAAGAGAGCTGAAATCACTCACTGGGGAAAAGGAATCTTGCAAACATTATAGAGCTTGTACAATCTGCGGAAGGCAGGTGCAACACGCTTAAAGAGAACATTTGGTCGTCTGTATCACTGCCAAAAAGGGTGCGGCATAAAGTATATAAGTATGAGGGATTCCTTTTTGGCCTTTTATTTTTTTTTTTACTCCTTAAAATTACTGCATGAGAAGAAGCAAACTGATGGAACATTTATATTTCAAAGTTCCCACAAGCATGATGAATTAGAGAATGCTTTCATTGCGTCAGGGTGAGTCAAACATACTTTCTATTTTGCTTAAAGGGACAGTTCGGATTTTGTGACGTGAAGTTGTATGAGATCCTCACCATCAGTGTCGTTCATCTGGAGTGACTTTTCCCCCACTGCGTCACGTGAGTTGCAGAAAGTAGTTCCGTCTAGTTGCTGGGGTCACACGGATAAAGCGTTTTGCTCCAAGAAACAAAATGTGTCCAAAAGAGTAATTCATTTGCATCACAAACTCTTGGCCACAAAAAAGTCAAACCCTCCCTTTGTATCACTGCACGCACCTTTCCATCAGCTGAAGGAGGAAGGAGGCGGAAGGAGACTGCTGAAGACGCATCGCAGCGGTCTCCTGAGCATGTAAACGCCGTAAAACAGCTGATGATGGTGCGTGCAGTGATACAAAGGAAGAGAAAGTAGTGCCGGGGGATTGCAAGGCCGGACTGTTTTGTGGCAAAGAATTTGTGATGCAAATGGATTATTCTTTTGAACGCATGTTGTTTTTTGGAGCAAAACGCTTTATCCGTGTGACCCCAGTGAACCCCGCTCACGGGACGCAGTGTGGAAAAAGTCACTGCTGATGAACAACACTGATGGTGAGGATCTCATACAACTTCATGTCAAAAAATCTGAACTATCCCTTTAAAACGCGATGGCAAAGAGCATCAGGTGAGCCCCAGCCATGGAGATTGTACGCCATTTGTCATCCGTGCATACTTTGCTCTGGGTGCACCAACCTCTGTGTGCCCCTGATAAATGGGTAAATATATCTTTCAGGGAGGATGACGGTATCTCATCATCACTCATCGGCTGAATCTTTTCAGTTTGGCCTTTGAGGTCCCAACACCCCTCGCTCATCTCTGGCCTGTATTTCTGTCTGCAGCGGGTGCTCACCCCCTTTGTGCTCGGGAGGTATTTTCGGTCGTGTTTGCGGTGTCTCTTGTAGTGGGAAATTACCCCTGTGACAGCGGTGTCTCTGAGTCAGGAAGAGAATTTCAGGAGTCTCCTCAGCGGCGACGGGAACCTCAGCAAACACGGCCGGTGACGCAGTGAAAGATTTATTTTCAGATGGCAGTTTACACAGCGCGGAGAGAAAGCCGCCAATTGTTTACAACCTCCGGGCCCTAAAATCCAAGCAGAGGAGATTGGAACAATTACGGATTCATGTCGAAGCGATGGCGGCTCAGCGGCCATTGGCACCTCTGAGGGCAGTTGTGTTTTTCTTGGAAGGACGGCCTTGCGAGAGCATTTTAGCAGTGGTGCGTCCTGCATTAGACAGACGTGTGGGTGCATGTGAGGGATTGCGTGTCTACGTGTTGGTGATGGACCGGCAAATCTGCCAAAGTAAGAGCGGAGTGTCTACTCGGCCATGGCCGGCTCCAAGCTGGCTCAACCTAGAAAGAAAATAAGAGTGATTGATATGGAGGAGTGAAATATTTGAGGTCGAATCCTCCGTCGGAGACCGTGATGTATATTTGCTGTCTGGTCCTAAAGCCCCTAGATAAAAAAAGGAAATCTATCATGTTTTCCGGCTCTTGCCACCCAGTTGATAACATGTGCCACATATTTGCTTTTTTGCTACTGCGTTGTTTTTATATTCATTGTCCGCGCTATAACAAGCACGAGGAATGGCAGTACTTCATCTTCTGTAGCTACTTGAGTGTAGAAATCTCACAAGCATAACACAGAGCTCAGTTGTTGGAGTAATTTGGAGAAACAGGTTTACATCGGCATAATGCTCCTAGCTAAGGAATTCAATCTGTTAAGTAGTGAACAATGATTGAATATTTAAAAATACCTATAAAACCTCTAAAACGTCACACTAAAACAACAGTCATTACAGTAGCTGGACGCGTGTCGCCTTTAGAGAAGAAGGAGAAGACCAGAGCACGTTCGTCACAGTTACGGTCTGTAACTTTCTCAGTTTCCTTATTTAATATTGATAACTTTTAATTCATTTTTATCTCCGAGCTGCGTCCAGACGTCATTCCAGTTGCCGTGACGTAGCAGCGACACACTTATGGCGCTTCTGAAACAATTTTCACTAAGTCTCATAAGTCCCTTCCTCGTGCACACGCGACCATGGAAAACAGCAGATTTTCATATTTTATCACACGGCGCTATTTCTGTGGCGCCTGCCTGCTCTGAGCAGGTCACAGCCGATCTGTGTGTGAGGATCAAACATCGTGACAAGTTCCTGTTGGCTATCTCTGGCGGCCAGCGGGGGGCGTTCAGCTTTAATTCTGCAGATTCAGGACGACGCTGACAGAGAACCGAGTGGAAAAGTAACTGTGCATTACAATTTTATAGGACGAGGGAGCGTAAGTATCCGACAGCCTCTGCCTATGGTGCGGAAGCGGAGTCATGCGGAGACACAAAGCATCCTGCCTTGATCTTGTTTTCCTTTTTTTTTTTGCCGGGCCAATCACAAACACATTGTGAAATATGGAAGTAAAAAAGGAAATGAATGATGGAAGAAAAGATAGAAGTTGGTGGTGGATGTTTTAAATGTATATGTGCACATAGTCCCCCCTCCCAGTTATGTTGCTATTACATGGGGGCTTTATTTCATGCGTGATTAATATGTGGTCGAGTGTCTTTTTGATGTTTTAAACCCTGGTTTTTGCGCTTAGTCTGCTTCACATTTGCCCGAACATGACTGATAGTTTCCCTTTAATTGGAAACAACGATGCGTTGTAGAAAATGTACTTCCTTGTAGCCCAAATACTTTACTCTCTCTTATGAAGAGAAATCTGTGCACCTAGACCTACACACACACGACCCCAGTGTAGCACTATCCCAGACTTTCAAATTACACTCCTTTCCATCTCAGGAATTTCACCTACCACATAAGTGCAGTATAGTGTGCAGTATGAAAATTGGTTCAATTATACAAAGCCAAAATTATCGGATTTCCGTGTGTTCAAGTGCAAAAAACCCAACACGAATGTGCACTGATTTACTATCAGAATAACAATTCTGCTGCCGTTTTATTTATTTTGGGACAAAGATTCATCGTTTAAATATTGAGACGCAGAGAATGCAAAGAATGCAGAGCTGCGGAGGGAAAAAAGCATCTCTAAACCTTTAAATCAACATACCTATTTGAGATCTTAATGGCTGCTCTGGATGCTTTTTGGCACGCCACAGATTTGTTTACATGCTGATACGCTGTTTTGTGAATGCATACCAAAAGTACTGCTACTCGACTACCAGTACTCCAAAAGACAGTTTGAAAGGCAGCCTTGGTTATTGAGCAAGTAGCTCAGGGAAGGCCGCAAACACTGGAACGGGTATTAAATGCGCCTGTTTGCAGAGTTGTGGGTTCCTGGATAGCACCAGTGTCTGAAATAATTCTCAGCAATCCATGAAATGGGTTTTTTTGTTGTTGCTTTTTTTTTACCAGTTTTTCCCTGCAGATGGAGCCTTTTGAGGTGTATTCTGAACTGCGGCAGACCTAAAATGACGGATCTTAATGCTCAAAAATGCAGTAAAAACTCTCATTATTAAACCTGCTGTCGCTCTTCAGAATTAAACACCCGCATTGTAACAAGCAGAGACCTCAAATAAAGACGGGTCCAAAACACGGGATGACTTCATTGGGAATGAAGAAGGAATAGTGAAGGCTGGTACAGCGCAGTGAGGAGCAGGTGAAGCAAAACAACATGAGAAATAACTCATCGCGCAGCAGTGTGGTCGAGAGAATACCAGAGTCGATGGCGATGAGTGAATGGAAAAGCGGAGATAGCGATCGGTGGATAATTTGATGGAAGGCAGATGTGAAGGCCGGACAGGTGAGATGAATGAGCCACAATCAGGAGGGAATCGGCGAGTGCCAGGGAAGGAATCCACACCCACACGGAGACTGACACCGGGAAAGGGAAACACATGGAAACATGGGAAATAACCGGAGGCGCGGCCAGGACCTACTGTTTGTGGTTTTTCCCTCGCTCTTTCCTTTTTTTGTCGGACACGGATCCAAATCCAAAGCAGTGAAAAGGGCACAAAACGTGTTGACAGATACATTTCACGAATGCTTTCAAGTATTTTTGATAGTACTCGATCTGGTGTAATATCAGAAAATGGACACATCTGCGGATAATGAAGCGTAGCATCGCGTCCGCCAACTTTGATGACGGATGTGACCACCCAGCCCTGCCTTCGCAACACCCACGACATCTGCTTCGCATTTACCGACGGATCAATGCGCAATGAAGCAGCGTCTTTTCTTAAACGCACCAGCCAAAGGATGAGAAACAAAGAATTCAAAATGACGACTAACATTAGCGACAGTCGGAGGTGAGTTTAGCAGAGCCAAAGTGATGTGATAATTTGCAGGTCGGAGCCCCCCCA
>CAESWR010000057.1:1441716-1454330 GCA_903171835.1 Mullus surmuletus | reverse complement strand
GGCTCTCCGTCAGACAAGTAAGCTTTGACGCCGTTTTCGTCCTCGGTCAAGTCCACTTCCTGCCTCAGATATGAACAATAGCAGATTAATAGCGATGAAATCAATGTTCAGATAATCATTCCACCAGCTGTTCAAAAAGATGCTTGTTCAAAAGACCACAGAAACCGACCTCCCCATCATTGTCATTGTTTTTCCTGCTCATGGCTTCCTTCTTCAGGTTCTCCAAGTCCTCTGAGGGGTCTCCTGATGGATCGACTTCATCCGAACGAGGGACACGCTTATTCGTCTTGGCAATGATGGGCAGTTGGAGCTGCTCCCTGAGCTGGATGTGGAAGAGACCGAGCTGCTGTGCCAGCCACTCCCCTTGGGTGGTCTTACCTGATGCTCGGGCACCAAGCATAAAGATCCGCAGGGCAGGGGGCTTGGATACAAAATGAAAAACAGAAAATAAGCAATATATGAGCATTTTCTTTCCTATTCATCAGTAGGACTCTCTCATGTCAGATTGTACCTTGAGAGGCTCGGTCTTTGCAACATATTCCTCAGGATTTTCGATAAAGGCATCCTTGGCCTCTGTGCTGGAGAAATAGTAGGTCCTCTCTCTGTACTTGGCGGCGATTGCCTCTGTGCAGGGCACCAGCACATTATTGTTCCTTAAGGCCACGGGACAGAAGTGATGTGTATCGCCCAGTAGTCGCTTGACTTTTTTCTTCTCCTTTTGCTGTAAAATTGAAAGGGAATGAAAAAAGATTGTGTGATTCTGATTAGATCATGTGAAGAAAAAGCAGGAAACAGTTCCTTTTATCAAAAGCTATTGTTTGATTTACCTTAACTTCGTCCGTTGGTTCCTCTTTCATTCGTTCCTCCGCTTTGTCCTGTGCGACCAAGGCCTCTCTATCCTCTGCCTCCTCGTTTAGATCCATGGTGGTCACCTCCCAAGAATTGTACTTGAATGGCTCTGCAGTAAGTAGGTAAGCAAGCCCCGAAAAAGGGTTAGCTGGATTTAAACTTGCACTTGTCATGCAAAAACAGCAATAAATAGTGTGCATACTCCACACCTAAACTTAATCAGTCATTTTAGTAATTAACATTAATTTCATTATTGCAGTCCTATTGTGATGTATCCATGGGGAGATACTCACTTTCCATGTGTTTGATTATTTCCTTGAGAAGGTCCTCGGGAGTCCGTATTTCAATCTCCAGCGCCATGTTGCTCACACCACTTAGAGTTGGATGCAGTTTCTCCCACTCGGACATAAATTGCTGCAGCTGCTTGGTGAATTCTTGGAGGTCTGCGACGGATGGTTGATTGGGCTCCTGGTTCTCAGCTGAGCGACAAGGAGGAGAAGCAGAGCAAATCAAAGCAGATTTTGTCCATTTGTTTCAACTGTTGACGTGGTAACGTGCATTATATCACCTTGTATGAATTGTAACTTCTATTATTAAGCCAAATCAGGGCCATTCACAATGGTGATCTTCGAATATTCCATGAAGTTCTCTTACCTTTCTCTTGACTCGTGTCTGATTGAGTTGCGCTGCCAGGCTGAGATTTCTCAGAAGGATTTTCTGCACAGAAAATTGACAAATGGTGTCAAAACTGAGCCCGCCTCATTATTTGGTGCGCAGCGAGATCAACTGATGTGAAACGAGATAACACATAATACCTTCAGACTCTACTGTAACTGGGTCTTCATTTGATGGTGGATCTGCAGACATGGCTTCTGGTTCCAGGCTTTCAGTTGGACTAAAATGAAAAGTTGTTATGCGCAAAAAAATATATTGAATAAATAAAATTACACATTCCAGCTGAGATTGAACAATTTGCAAAATCCATTTTGCACATAAAAGGACTTTCAATGTTGTTGTTTTGTTACCTCTGCTCCACTGTTCCCTCCTTCTCCTTCTCTTCCCCCTCCTTCTTCTCTTCCTTCTCTTTCTCCTCCTTCTCCTTGTCATCTTTCTCTTCCTTCCCCTCTTGCTCCACCTTCTCTTCTGTCTCCTTCTCCACCTTCTCTTCTGTCTCCTTCTCCACCTTCTCTTCCTTCAACTCCTTCTCTTCCGTCTCCTCCATCTCCACCTTCTCTTCCTTCTCCTCCTCCTCTTCTTTCTCCTCCTCCTGCTCTTCCTCCGTGTTGAATACAAACTTTCTTTTCAAAACTGTTAAAAGAAATTGGACGCAGCAGACGATGTGGGTTAGTAAAGTGGACAGTAAGAGGAAAATGTGTAGTTCTATAATGTAAATCATCCGTTTCCTTCTCTCATACCCTGTTGTCCGTCAGTGTCTTTGAGACAGAAGATAGAATCCGGCACAATATCGGCTTGTTTCAATGCCTCCATTTGGAGGAGGTTCGTGGGAAAGTTTTCCAGCACCCAGCCAGTCTTAAGCTCTGAATCAGCGTCGGCCTCTTCAATCTGTGTCATCAGGTTTTTATCATGATTATTACACGATGTGCCTGCAGGGTTTTTTTGTCATTATGCTTCATTATGCTGAGATGAATCTCAACGTGGGCTGGATATCAATTTGATTTCTTTTATCTGGAGCAGTGATAATTTTCCTTTGACTGAATCATTTGTGTTGCTAACTAAAAATGCAAATACACGTGGTCGGCTGTTCTCGGCTGAATGGAGCCGTCATTTTTCAGATCTTCAACACACCTCATTCATACGCCTCTTCAATATCTCAGCGTAGATTTCAAATGGGCTGATATTCTTAGCTTCATCCAGCGCAGCCAGCACCATGGCTTGCACCTCTGGGTGATTCTCTGTCACTAAGAACCACAGAAATCATCTTAACAAAATTTGCAAAGTTTACTGAAGCACAATTATTCAAAATATAAGGATGTCTTCATATGTTAGCAGAAACAGAATGACAGTATTAGGGCCTTACCTTCTGCAGGATGAGTTTCAGCCAGTGAAGCAAAATAAGGAGAAAAAAGGGTTTAATATTCCATCATATCAAATACATGTGTATAACATACAGTGCCTAATAACAATCTATAATTTGCATCATCAATTGAAATATTTTTAATAAGAGTAATTAGGTCGAAATTGAGTGGCGACAATCATCATAGTGATCATCATCAATCAAAGGACAACTTGCCTCCACCCTGACCGCCGTCCTGCTTCGATTTGACTTTCCCTATAGCCGTCTTTGTGGTTTCCTCTACGATTTTGTCGAGCTTCTCTTGTCTCACTTGATCTTGCTGCTCCAGCGCAAGTTCCTCCACATTCAGCACCACCGCGCCGTAGTGGTCGGCCAGGAGTTTGCTCAAGGTGCTCTTCCCTGCCTTTGGAGGCCCAATGATGGAGACCTTGCAGGGGGGCCTGGGCATTGGAGGCAGCAAGTATCGCCGGGGGTTCGTGACAAATTTCTGATAGGCCTCAACTGACGAGAGGATGTAGACTTTGTCCTGGAAGCTGCATGGAGTTAAACAAATGATATGGTTAGCTGTAGGGCTGCACGATTACGGCCAAAATAACAATCAAAATTATTCATTATTCATTTGTGAAAAGAGATATGCACTTAAATGATGACAAAGAAAACTATATGTAATGATGTAGCATTATTGTGAATAAAGGAGACCTCAATATGTGAGCTTATGAACAATATCTTTTTATTTCCCTTCCACGTGAATTAAAGGGATAGTTCAGATTTTTTTTGTATAAGATCGTCAACCCTCGCAATCACCCGGCACTATTTTCCCTCCCTTTGCATCAATGCGCACCCCTTTCCATCAGGAGGCAGAAGGAGGCGGAAGGAGACCTCTGTGACGTGAGAGAAGACGCGTGGACTACAAATGGATTACAAATGAATTTCTCTTTTGAAAGCATTGTTTTTTACTCTCCTCACAGGACACAGTGGGAGAAAAGTAACTGCTGATGCACGACACTGATGGTGAGGATCTCATACAACTTCATGTCAAAAAATCCGAACTATAACATTTTTCAAAAATAAACATGCCGTCACTTCGGGCGTCATGGGAAACCATGGCAACCAGTGGGGATTCATACAGTCTTGTTCGCCCACCTAGTGGTTTACTGATTGTAAGTTGAGGAAGTGCTTCATTTGAAATGCAGTAGAGCCATGGGTAGAACAGGCGTTTCAAACAGAAATATCGTGGATGATTATGCGCATACAATCGTGGCAGCAAAATATTGTGATTTCGATGTTAATTCGATTAATTGTGCAGCCCTAGATAGCGCATCTTGAATTGATGAATAATTTAGTGACTTCAAGGAAAAAAAAGGGCCCTCACCCCACAGATAATTCTGGTTTGCCGGCGACAACCTTGCCTTCCTTTAAAGCTACAGGACAGTTCCCAGCCCAACGGCTCCTTCTCCACCTATGGCCGGGGATCACCGTGTTGGTGGATGACATAATCCTCAGCAGCTCATCCTATTATCAACAGAGATCATCCTTATGATTTAACATGCGCAAGTGCGTTTTGAAAATAAAAATGTGGAGATGGAAAATTGAAACACACCGTCTCAAGATCCTCGGGCATTTCCTCGTCGTTGGTCTGGTTGAGGAGCACTGGAATGGGGACACGCTGTATTGCCATGGATCCAAGACGATACATGACAGTCTAAAGGCAAAGAAACAACGTGAGCGCCACAGGAGAAATGAAAACTTGCACATACACCTGGTTCATGGCTGTGACGCACTGAGAGCATGTCTTCAGGCTTATTATTTCCATCCAGCTCTAATACGTAGAGGGGGTTGTATTCCATGATGTATTCCTGGAAAAGAAGAAAAAAAGGATAAAGAGCGTGTCAAAGCTGCCGAGTGTGTACAGAGTGTTTCACTGTGTACCAAGTACAACTCGCCTCCAGCGTTCTGAGGACAGCTTCTTTGTACGTTGCAATTCTAAGAGCAGCGTTTTCTGCTAAATTCTCTGGTTTCCACACCATCTGGTCGACGGTGTATTTAACAAGTTGCTCTTCTTTATCCTGCAATCATAATAAAACATTTAGCATGAGCATGACTTTATCTTGACAAAAGGATATGCTAAATCATAAGCAGTTGTAGGTCTAAAAAAAATGGCAGTACCTTCCCCTCTGCTGCGTCGTCATCTGTGCTGCCCTTTTTTTTCTTACTGTTATCCAAGTTCCCATCCTTCCACTTCTCTTTATTGAACAGCTGGCCGGTCCCTGGGTGTTGCTTCTGACCTGATAACCTCTGGATGAGATCCTTGTCTACACACTAGTGGGAAGGTGTGCACGGACTCATTCAAACTGGTCAAGCACTGAGTTTTGTCACTGCTTTCTTCATACAAATAAAAAGAAAAATTGAAACAACACAATTCCAAACTCAAAAATGGCACTGCAACTCACCTTAATGTTGATGATGAAATCCGGTGTTAACTTCAAATCTTTCACAAGCTGAATCTGTTCATTTATCTGCAAACCGTCTTCTGGTATGAATGGTAGGCAGCTTATGACGTAGCCTGGATCACAAAGAAAATCATGTATTAAAAACCTCGGATGTCCAAATGCCCTTGACTTCCTCGATTTGAAGCGAAGTGTTTGAATTACCATAGTGTTCAATCTCTGGTTGCTCGAGTCTGTCCTGTATGAGCCGGACCACCATATCTTCTGGTATAGTTTTCCCCTCACTTAGGACCTCCAAGATCTAAAAATGATCAGATGAGGCAACACTGAGTCCATAATAACCAAAAGAAGTTGAAAAGTCTAATTGGAGATGAGCCTCACCTCCAAGCCTTCCTTTGTTTCATTCTTGATATGTGTATTGATCAGATCTGTGTCTGAAATACAGAGGCAGATGGTTAACACTTAGCTGATCGCTTGGGGTCGAGAACAGTGATGTCACTTGTTTGAATCTTACCATCTACCAAAATGCACCCCCAGGAATCTGCAATTTTCTTGGCCAATGTGGATTTACCAACACCCTGTGAAATAAAGTTTGCTCAGTGAGGGTTTTAAGTCACCAGACATGGAAACGTGGAAATATGCGAGTGGGAAATATGAGTGACGACGGATGGACACAAGATGTTCATTGATTTCCATTATATATTCAATGTTGGAAACCTTTTTCTCACCAATCAAGTCCCATGCATGAGTTATATCAATAGGGGGTGACAAAAAACTCTGATGCTCTGATGTTCCTGTGCTTAAATCACACTTCAATGCAAATGGGGGCAAAATGGATCCTTTTCCCTGTTTATAATCGAATGAAATAGATGTGTGTGTGTGTATATGAGCTGACCGGTTTCCCTGTGATCATGAAGCAGATGGGTTTGGCGCGGAGACTGGAAACCTCCGTCCGATCCTCGATCAGACAGTCCACCAGCTCCGTATTCGCGTCTTACATTCATTTAAAAAAAAAAGCAATTAAATCCAACAACTTTAAACATTTGCAATAACTTTATTTTAAAAGAAAGTTTTCTTACCGGTGCCTCGGAGCATCATTTTGTCGTTTTATTGTATAAACCCGTTTAACTTTTAGAAGGGCCTGATACTTGTAACTGCCAAGTATTTGGAGCAGGTTGCCATAGCAACATCTAACAGATCAAGCTGGCACCTTCCCTACATGGAAGGGGAGGCGTGTTGAGCTGGGCTGTGAAATCCATTCGACACCAACAACTGGCTCCTTTGGAAGCTCCTGCAGCACAAGTGTGTGTTTCATTTTTCTGTCACTAAAACAGCCGTAAAGAGCAGCTTTACGCCCTTCATGGATCTGATGAAAAATGTGCCCTAAATTAAGTGACTTTGATGGGTTTGCTGCTTAGTAGCGGCCTTTAAAGAGCTAATTAACTTTCTTTTTGTGTGCCTCCGCTATAAGGACTTTATTTCATCAACTTTATGTGTGTTGAGATGACAACCAGAAGGCTCACATGTTCAAAAAAAACATGTGCGTATGAGATAAACTAACCAGATTGCTACTGGAACCTATTTTTGTTGCGGCAGCACAGAATGTGTGGAATTTTATTTTGAAGGAGAGTCCGGAAGTGCTTTGGTTGCCGACGGGATGTGTGTTTTGCCTGTGTCTGGAGACTGATGGAGTGGAGAGATAAATGTCCGTGTCCTTTACACTCGGTTACACTTCTAATTCGGTGCTCTTTGGCAGCGCTTGTTACCGAATCGCGTTTTGGGAAAGTCTTTTTGGACCCTCCGCGACGCCGTATCAGCTGACGCGGGAGAAAAAAAAGGAACCCGCCTCCGCCTTCATGACAGTCACCTGACTGATACAAACCCCTGTAGCATGCTCCCCTCCTGCGAGCTTCAGCAACACGCACGCAGGTTATAAACGGTGTGTTTTTAATTGAAATATAAAGTTTTGGGCGCTTCCGGAGGAAACGCGCGTCACCGTTTCCGGGGGAAGCGATGAGGCTAACGCTGCTAGCCGAGCTAGCTAGCTGAGTGGAGGGTGAGGAGGAGCTGCTGTGAACCAGAGCTTGGAAACTTTCCCCTCGCTAATGTCAAAGTGTTTGTGTCTCAGATCCGCCCGCAGGTGAACTGTTGTCTCGTCTCTTGGAGCCGCGGGACGGGAGGAAAGATGCCTCAGTCGGCGGCTGTCATCAGCGGGATCCAGAGGATGGTTCTGTATGAAACCAGAGCCGTGAGTGTGACGTCATCATCCAGCGCCAAAACAAACAAACAAACAAAGCTGTGCATAGAAAAAAGCGTTAAACCGATAAACACACGCATCTCCTGTCACAAGGCCCATCTTTTCGAACACTATTCACTATTTTTTTTTTATTATATTGTTGAAACACACACATATGAACGTACTTCCGGAAGACTTTGACACAAAAGCAACATGACAAATACATTATTCTTCACCAAAATGTCGATTAAAATGAAATTACTCACGATTTAAATGGAGGTGTTTGGTGAAACACCCGATGCAAACACTAGATGGCAGCACCAGCTTGTGTTTGGTTAGTTTGCCTAACTTTTACTACTTTAAATTAATTAAAATCAGTAACCATGGAAGTTTACATCAGATTTATATTTACAGTTAGAATAATGCAGTTGTTTTTTTAACAGGCGGTGTTGTATTTGTACATGTGCTGTAAATACTGGCTCAGCCTTTTGTATTTGCCGTTTACTTTCTTTCCCCCTTTCAACACAGCACGTTGTCTCCCTCCATAGTTATGGCACTGTTTTTGCCCTTAGCACAAAAAATATCTTCAATTTTCTCAGTAGAGTTGAGTTTAGGTTTTTCTTGTCACTGTATATCTGTCATCAGTGAAGCATTTTAGAAAATAAGTCAAGAAAACATTTTGCACCATCAGGTTAAGGTGATATAAGACCATTTTACTGCACATACTCCACGACGAATAGACTGTCTAAATATGGCGGACAAATGAGGCTTACATAGGATACTGGGAAGAGTGGAACAGGACAAACTGGCTCTAATGGTTTTGGACAGTACTGACACAATGTGTTCCGATTTGAAGATCTTAAGTAGATAGACAATCTTAAGACATCTTGCAGCCTAGTATGAGGGGAAAATAATGACTTTGAGGGGCCTGACTTATGAGGAAGACACCAAGGAACATGTTATAATGTAGCTTTCTCGTTTAAATAGGTGCCATGTCTCCGTGTACTTTCTCAGATTCATTGTGCATCCAATTTCATTAGATTTTATGGCGCCATTCTGCCTTCAAACCCTGTTATTTTCTGTTTCCTGGATCCTGCAGACTGAAGAAAAGGGAGGGAAAATGTCACAAACACATAGATTATCTGCGTATTGAGCCGTGAATACCTCATCTCTCATCTTATCTGGGAGCAAACTCCTTCAAAACAGTTCACGGAAGCTGAATCCGAACTAAATGTCACAGTGACGTTGCATGTTGCTCGAAATATTATGCAATAGTCTGGCCGGTGTAACCCCTCTGATAATCTGCAACAACTGTGGCATTTAATATTTTGTTTTGTTTTGATTTTCCAGAGGTATTTTTTAGTGGGAAGCAACCAGGCGCAGACCAAACACAGGGTCCTGAAGATTGACCGCACAGAACCGAAGGACCTGGTTATAATTGATGATAAGGTGAGCGGCGCGTTTTCAAGAGTGTAAATCCTACGAGTGTTTGCTTATGTAATACAGTACAGTACGCCTGCAGGGAAATTGTACAATCGCTCAGCATGTCCCGGGTGTATCGCCTATGACAGCTTAGCTGATGAGTGCTGAGCGCACCTCCTTTTCTTCTCCTCTGCTCATTACCGGGATCTATGAGCCTGGAGTTGATTCGTTTTGGTTGCGTTTGTTGTGGGTCATTATGATTATGATGTGTTTGTTATTATGAAGCATCCTTGACTAAATATCCATCACCCCCACGCTCTGGTTGCTGGAGATATTTTACTGCTGACCACGGGGAAACGGTGCTGGCTTCCCGTTCGATTGGCATCCTTTTATTATGTTGCGCGTTTATTCGAAAAATGTGATATAATGAAAAGACTGAAGGTGAGAACGTTCCAAACGGGTGATGAGGCCTCATTTGTCACATAGTCTTGAGTAAAGCTGTAAAGGTGTCTTTGACATTGGGCGGTGAGTGGAACGAAAAGATAGCAGGTCAAACCGCGTTGGCCCGTCGCCTTTGGAAATGAATGATAACAGTTAATTCTCAGAAATAATCTGCATCGCAGCCAATCTATTTTTGCCTAGATTGCCTGACAGAGGATCAATGTAAGTGCTTTTGTACAAAGTTTGTGAATATTGATGATGAAGGCCAATTAATTATGCCCCTTGTCCAAAACAATCCACCACAAGCAGCTCCCTCTCAAGAGAATCGATCATATTATTCATCAGATTATGTAACTGTTATGCTCTCTTGTACATGTAGCATCTTAACTGGAATCTTATGTCTCTGTTTTTTATTTGTTTTGGGGTTTTTTTTGTAGCATGTGTACAACCAGCAGGAGGTCCGGGAGTTGCTGAGCCGCCTGGACCTGGGAAACCGTACAAAGATTAGTCAGAAGGGTCCCTCGGGTTTGTCCAGGGCTGTCTCTGCCTTTGGCATCGTGGGTAAGCACAGCGCATCGGCGGGTGGTTAAAGCAGTGGTTCAGCTGAAAAGCGTTACTTTACCAGCTGCACATATTGACCTGTTTTTATGCATAACACGCAGGAGATGGAAAAGCACCAAATAGAAGCACCTGGAAGCATAATGCAATCCACTACAATATAACCGTCACCTCCTCGCTTGTAAAGCTTGTAATGTTCATTTCTCTGCTTCCATCAGACGGGCATTCAAATTCAGAGACGAGGAGCCTTTTCATTTTTTGGAAAAAGTCAGAAACATTATTGTTTGTCTGCCTGGAATCTCAATAGTCACATTTCCCAATAGAGTGTTATTTATTCACATCACTTAGCCTCAACCTAATTTTAAAAAAGTTGTCAATTCCCGCTTGGTTCAGGGTTTTCACATGGAAAGGGGCAGAACAGCTGCCAATCCAAAACACTTTTCTGCTGATTGGATTTCGCTTTCGTTTTGATATTTGGTCCCAAACCAAATATGTGAAACGGTTGAGTTGTCGTTTGATTTAAGAGGAAAAATGCTCAGCAAAGGTTTCTCCCTGTGCTTTTAAATAATACGGTATAAGACGATCTGAAGCTCTTGTACTTTCTACTTTTGTTGCCTTCCGGTGATAAAAGGTATTTAGGTCAATCTTCGATGTATCCAAGTTTTCTGCCTGTCTCAAAAGATATTCCCACTTCCTTTGTGGGGTTGGGGGGGGGGCGGGGGGGGTGTGACGGCGTGGTGAATTGCATGTGTGCATTGCGTGATCACTCCTGACACAATGACCTACATCCTGCCATGTACACCCTCTGATACACACAGGGAGGGATTGACTCTGTCCTGATGAAGTCACCGTATCATTCAAAGCTGATCGCCAGTGTCTTAGCAGAAAGAAACCCCGAAATAGGAATAATAAATCCGTCTTGAATAGCGATATCATGCTCTGTATTTATTTTTCAAATAAATTTGACATATGTGGCTCAGCCGGGTACACTCACACAGACAGTGTTTTTGAACTAAATGATGATAGTTTGTTTTGTTTTATTGTTTGTGCCTCCACTGTGCTTCATTGCCATCTACCATTAACAGGGTAAAGTCACAGTGTCACATGCTTTGAATAGGATGATGCTGCCATGACCGTGTCTCTCCTGAAAGCCTCTTATCTCGCCACCTTTCTTATTACAGTGTTAAATGATTATCATTATCATTTTAATATATTTTCACTCACTTTCATCTGCCAAATTTGTCAGCCTGACCTGTCTGGATTTGTCAGTCAGCACAGCCATATGGGAAATGTTATTGTTTTGTAGTCCCATTATGTACTTGTGTTTGAGCTCCGGGGGGCGGGGGGGGGCTATATTGTTGAGTCCGCGAAACACTGGGTGACCAGATGTCGTCCCCAATTGATTCCATTATCTTGGACTCTTCAAGGATTGCTTTTAGTTTTCTTAGTGTGGTGTGCAAATGTTGTTGCTCAGGCTCACCCAAATGATAACATCTGGGGTCACAAAGAAGGTACGCATATTTTACTCATGGATTGTCCAAAGCCTGCAAAATAACTGGCTCATAATGATGGAAGACGCAGTTATTCTTCACTTTATCTAATTGCATAAACGATGATTGTGCAGATTTAAAGGCAAGTGACATATCATAATCGACATCCACCAATTTACAGCTGTTATAAACTATACACAATTTTCAATGCAAGCGCTTTATTTTCTCCCAAGAAGTAGCAGGGCATATCTCATTTTCATTAACAATGTGAATAATATCTACATTTATTTTTAGTTTGGTTGTACCCGTGGGACCTCATCACCCATGTTACTCAACATTACATTTTCTGACTAAAATAGGAAAGCCTTTCTTAGTTGCAAAATTGTGTCTGAGACTTGATACAAAGTCTTTTTGTATGACATAACTGTGTAGTGTGGTGAGCAAACTCACACAAGCCTGGTCTTGATGAGGCAAATATAACTCATAATATTCAGATGGATGAAAAACACTCGAGCCCCATCACCATCTGCCCATTATGCGATAAATGTCACACAGATAAATAAAAAAATAAAAAAAACACAATCAAAGCCAAACACATGTTGCATTGCTGTTTTTAGGTCACATTACAGTGATGTAAGAGAACAGTAATTGGAGTATATAGGTGATATACTGATGACACACTATCGCTTATGATCCTCTCCCACAAACTGCATTTTTTTCATTTATTGCCATTGTAAGAGCCGGAGCTGATTTTCCAGACAGGACAAAAGTTGACCTACTTGTTTATGGGTGTTTTTCTGGTCTGGAGGTGCAAGGGCGTCAGATAAAAAAACTCCCAAAACAACAACAAAAAAACCCCATTATGTTAGTGGAAAGGTGGCAGAGAAGCTCGATGTTTCACTTTGCGAAAGTTTGGTTCCGGTCACTATTCTGCAAAGTATGCAAAATGTGCTGAATGTTTTGTTTGTCGACAGGGTTTGTTCGCTTCCTTGAGGGCTACTACATTGTGCTGATCACAAAACGGAGAAAGATGGCCGACATCGGGGGTCATTCCATTTACAAAATCGAAGACACAAGCATGATCTACATCCCAAATGACTCTGTCAGGGTCAACCACCCTGATGAAGCGAGGTGAC
>CAESWR010000057.1:1416168-1433870 GCA_903171835.1 Mullus surmuletus | reverse complement strand
GCGTGTGCGTGTGTGTGTGTGTGTGTGTGTGTGCGTGCGTGCGTGTGTGTTGGGAGAAGGGACTCGCACATGGCCAAGCACGTGAATCGCTTTCCTGACCAGCTAACTTCATTAATTCCTTTTCGATGCAAAAACCCCACCAACTTTTAAACTCTTTTGAATTGATTTTTTTTTCTCCTTCATGAAGAAATGATTACCNNNAAAAAAAAAAACCCTCAGAAGCAACCACTGCAGGAATATGCGACAAGCACAAGACAGAGGCATTAAAAACCCACTCTCTTCTGTCCATACTGTGCATGAAGATAATTACAGTGCTCACTAATATGTCTCCACTTATATTTGCACACGTGCCGGTTTTGATTCATGTTGTCATTCATGATGCACAAGTGTATCGTGTACAGCTCAGACCGTGATTAGTTCTCTGGCATTCGAGTGATGGTTTAGTCCAGTGGACGGGGCACGTGTGCTCTTGCGAGGACTTTGCACGTTGCATTGTATTTGATGTCTCTTATCCGTGCAGAGAAAGTGTGTTTTGTGCGTGCGGGTGTGGGTCTGTTTGTGTGAGCGTGTGCCAGACCGACACGCTCGGCTGAATGGGCGTGGAAATGCATTGGTAATTTGACTGGGTGCTGTATTGCTCTGCCACTGCTGGGTGTGTGAATGGAGACGCGAGCTGTTAAATGATGCATCCAAGACTATTATCGTCCGAGGTGATCACCGGGAAAAGGCACAGCGAGGGGTGGAGTGCATGGAGAGATAACTTGCTTGTGATTACAGGTCACAGGAAGAAGAAAAGAATATTTTTACATGGGGATATATGATTCCTCTCGGCTTCTCTCACATGTCTGGGATCAATTTTGCTTAACATTCCTCCTGTTAATAATTGCCAAAGCTGCCCAAACAGTGGAGATAATAAGAAGCACACAAACAGATCTTATCATTCCAAATCGAGGTGAAATAGCTTTTATTTTAATAATCTAACTAAATCACTAAAAGCATATTATTTTCCTCAATCCTGAACCGACTTTATCCCAAAGATGTGTTTTTATAAAAAACAGAATTTGCCCTTGAGAAATGATTATTATTTCTTTGGTTTGATTTTTCGCACAAGCCCAACTAGAATTGAAAAACTTTGACCAAAGTCTGATATTGGAAAATATCCAGATTTGTTCCTCCTCAGCTCACATTGCCAACACTTTGGCCCAGCTGTTTTGTCTAATCTGAATAAATAGCAGCCTTTGCGGTGGGGGCTGTAATATTAAGAATAATGATTTTTGGCACAGAAAGTCATTTTTTTCCCCTCAAATTTAAATCCTATTTTGAAAGTATTAAGATTTAATCTCACAGATAACGGCACCAGGCGAGATCTCCCATCCATCCATCTGCACTCCATCCTCAGCTCTCCATCCCATCACATATGTCCAATTCTTTCCAGGCCCCATAAACCGCCTCCCTGTGTTGTCTGATGTTGCCATGGAGTAAATCCGGTCACCGTGCGGGTGTCGGTGAATGCATCAAAGGGGAAATACGTCGGCCACATGTCTGACTTCACATCCCCGTGTCCTCGTGGGACTTTTTTTTTTTTTTTATGCAACGGGACTTCCATTATAGCGGCGCGTTCACACCCCCTGACTCTCCTGATCTCTTTAGGTAATAGAGCCCAGAGTCGTACATGTGATGCACATCTCTCTGCTGCTGTGTTACAGAAACGAGAGAAAAGGAAGCACGAGAAGATTCTGAGTGAAGAGCTCTACCCAGCTGTGATCAACCTCAATCAGTTCCTGCCGCCGGATCACTGCATCGACTACATCGCCTGGGACATGGCGCGCTACACCAAGAGGTTGTTAAATAGAAATAATAATCATGATAATACATTATACTCCATGGCGCCTTTCAGGTCACCCAAGGTCACCTTACATAGAAAAACACAATACATTGAAAGAATGGTAATAATAATTATGGTGATAAAAGCAAATAAAATATAGATAATAATAATAGATAGTGGTTTAAAGACTAATAATGGAACCAGAACATCAGAAAAACAAGCACTGATAAAGACAGGGTTAAAAACTCCACGTCTTGTCTGCCTTGTTACTTGTCCCGACAGCGGCATGAGATTTTAATCCAATAATTAACATTTATCAGTTTCTCCTGTACCGTTTGCTATTTGTAGCTTATATCACTTTCTATGGCTTTACACACTGTAAAACTACTTGTAGAATTCAACAAAAATAGATCCTCAATAAAAGGTTGGTTCCTCATGCAGTTACATCTCATAATCTCAATTTCAAAGTAGTATTTGAACCGACATCGTGTGGTAGCTTCGTGTTTAACAGTATTTTGCCGCAAAGTCTTACTAAATCACATCCAGACTGTTGTCAGGGTTCTCATCGACGGATGTCTCCTCCACCAAGATTAATTGTGACTTACATTCAGACTGAATAAGCCACATGATCTAAACCAGGCTTTCTAGGGCTTTCACGGCTTAGTAACCCACAAACCTTTGCAACAACTTCAGGAAGCTAAACATTTTAATCTCACGCAATGTTTACATGTTTTTTTTCCTCTCCTCCCCAGCAAGTTGTGCAACGTTCTGGACCGCCTGAGCATGATCGCGGAGAACGTTGTGAAGCGGACCGGATTCTTCATCAATCGGCCCGATTTCCACTGTCAAACCCTGCGGCCGGACGACAGGTGAGACAGATCCCCCCCCCCGATGTGTTTTTTTTTGTGATCCCCTTAAACAGATTTGATACCTTGTTTAGTCAGCTGCTCTCTACAAAGCAAACTCACCTGCAGTATTATTGCATAACACACCCGAACAGAGGCAAACTGTCCGTTGGCCGTTGTTGCCATGACATCATGGTCCATCGCCAGTTTTTTTTTACCGAACGGGACCACTTGTTGCAGTGGAAATGTGACTGGGGGCGGACCTTTCCAACGGCACTCCCATGTGTTTGTCCACGCCGCTGTCTCTCCCTCATTTGCATACTGGCTTTGACTTTTTATGCGCCGCATTATCAGCTTTTGTATTCATACACATGCCGGATCGCACATTTATCGACTGCTCTTGGTTTTATTTTATTTTTTGTGAGACTCTCCAGATATGAATTCTTAATGGCTATTATACCCGATGGCAGTTGTGTCGGCGGGAAATTTTCTGCTAACGAGCAAAGTAGATTACTATCCATGCACTTAAAGCATGACTCTTCCACTGTCTGCGCTTGTTAATCACTTTTGCCCAGCATTACCATTGTGTTACATAACCCGACCAGTATGCTTTAGCCCGTACTTATTGCCCTTTCATTTGCATTACACAGCTCTTAGTCACTTATTGTGTAAAACAATAAAGATTCTGCACAGGGAGCCTCCGACAAATTCTTACGTTTCCTTTCTTTACGATTAGGTTATTTTTCTCTGTCCTTTCGCTCTCTCTGCAAAGATCCTACTTTCCCACGCACAGATTTGCGTCTGATGCCGCACTTTCACATCGGGCTGTCGGGTCATCGAGTTCATACTGTGATAAAGCACCGCAACCCCTCGTCAACAAGCTTTCAGGGCTCCCCGAGTGCAGCTTTTCCTCACAGAGTGATTCATACTTCCCTTGTTGCATTTTTTTCTTTTAAGAAGACTTTGAAAAGAAAGTGATGAATAGAGAGGTGGTGGAACAATTGAAGAACAATGTTTTCTCTCACGTGTCTCGGCTGAACTAAATCACTTTTTTGAGCTTGCACCCCTTCACTGATTCTCATCTTGCCGGCCTTATAAATTATAAGTTATATTCATATTCATGCTGACAAGCAACTGTGCAAAATTAAAACAATTATTTTCCCTATATTATTTACAGTGGACAACAAATACACAAGTACAATCAGACTCATGAAAGATTGCAGCAAGGCAACAGAATTGAATACCACAAACAGGTGCATCTCAATGAATTAGAATATTATAGAAAAGTTTATTTGTCTCAGTAATTCAGTACAAAATGTGAGACTAATATATTATCTTGATCTATTACACACAGAATGAAACGTATCATGTCTTAATTTGATTTCTTCTAATTATAATGATTATGGCTTGCATATAATGAAGATGTAGAATTCAGTGTCTCAAAAAATTTGAATATTTCAAAAGACCAATCTTAAAGTATTTTCAATATTGAAATGTTGGCCTCTGAAAAGTATGTCCTTCTATATGCACTCATTGGGGATTTTGCACTTGGACTACTGGAAAGGACTTTTCTATGATATTTTAATTTATTGAGATGCACCTGAAATTAAACTTTCGTTCTGAGACCAAGCAAGGAGTTGTTTTTTTTTTTCACACCATTGCTCCCAAGATCATGTGGAAACTTAAACCGCCAGACGTTAACACGTGCTTGGACGTTCTTTTTCTGTGAATTTTCCGTCCTTTGAAAATGTCTCTGTGTACCGCGCTGTCCTAATGGTGTTCAGAGCGTCTAGATGTGTCAGCACGGTGTGTTTACAGTATCTGGACCATTGTGTGCAGCTGGGAAATGGTGATTATAACAGTGATCACACCTCTTGTCGTGAGGGGGGGTAAAGGGAATCTGCTTCAGAACAGGTAGATGTTTGTAAATGTTTGCTATTTTGCAGTTTTATATATAGGGTTATATGTTAACCCTAAATAGTTCCTTAAAATTTTTTTTCTCAATCTCAAAAAAAATGTCCCCTCTCTAAAAACTGCTGTAAAAATGACAAATTAGTATTTTTCGTCTTTAAATGAGTCAGTCTTTTTAATCAACATCAGCCTGAAATATATATATATATATATATCATTATTTATCTATCTATCAATCTATCTATCTATCTATATATATATATATATATATGTACATAAAAATATATACATACATGTGTGTGTGTGTATATATATGTATGTATGTATGTATATATACATATATGTGAATGTTAATATATACGTTAATATGTATGTTAATATATAAAGATTAATGCGTGCGACTGCTTTCTTTAACAGATGGGGAGACGTGAGCGGACACATCATGCCGAGTGGACGAGTTCAGGTATGACACAAAAAGCAATACTTATGTAACTTTAGTTTGATAGTTGGGCTTTCCAGGAGGTATCCAATTGATCAGTGTGCCAGAGCAGCGTTCGCATGAAACCAGTGGTGTCATAATGGGAGGTTTGAGTTTTCTTGGAAATCACAATTGTTTACCCTGTGATCTTCTTGGAAGTATCCGAGCTGTTTACTTGTTTACAATTGCTCAGAATCAAAAGAGAGGAATTACCTGTTGATGTCACCTTGGTTTTTCCATGCAGATGTAGCTGATGTCAATATTTTTTGGGGGTGGGGTTTATTATTTGTTTTGGGTTTTTTTTAGACCGGTGTTTTGCGGACCAACTGTGTGGACTGCCTGGACCGGACCAACACCGCCCAGTTCATGGTGGGAAAATGTGCGCTGGCGTATCAGCTCTACGCACTGGGGATGATTGACAAGCCGAAGCTCCAGTTTGACACCGACTGTGTGAGGTGTGTGTCGATTTGTCGAATATATCTCCTCTTTCCAATCAGCCCAACACTCCCAGTTTACTCGAACAGTAAAACCTCAGAGCCGAACGTCGACCCCCTGTCACCTTCGTGCTAATGTGACCGCTCGCAGGTTGTTCGAGGAGTTGTACGAGGACCACGGAGACACGCTCTCCTTGCAGTACGGCGGCTCGCAGCTCGTCCACCGGGTCAAGACCTACAGGAAGATCGCTCCGTGGACGCAGCACTCCAAAGACATCATGCAGACGCTCTCACGCTACTATAGCAACGCATTCTCAGGTGTGCGAATTCAGTTCCACATTTTTGTCCACCCCCATTATTTTTCCCACACTGTGCGGGTTACCGTAGAAACACTGAAGAAGAAAACCCACACTCTTAAAAAAGAAGAAGCAAAAAGTTCTGAGGTGTTCAGCTGCAGAACAGTATGAACAAGGAAAAGCCAGCAACACTCGGTGTCCTTTCAACAAAATGTTTAATGCCTCGCTGGTGAAGGCAAACAAACACACAGGTTTCAACGGGTGTCTTCTTCAGTGTATGAAATGACCGAAAACGGGGTGAGACGTGCAAACGAAGCTTGCATTCCCAATCTCACAGCTGCATGGCATCAGACAATCACCAGAGTACCAAGCTGAGTCCTGATCAACATAGAAAATCATCACATAGAAGAGAACAAAAGAAAAAAAAAATCAAAACGTGTATCAGTAGGTAATAAAAAGACCAGTGTCAAGAAATCATAATCTACAATATAGATATACAATATTTTCGGTCATTTCACACACTGAAGAAGACACCTGTTGAAACCGGTCTGTGTGTTTGATCGCCTTTACCAGTGAGGCATTAACATTTTTTGTGCAAAGGACACTGAGTGCAAGTGGCTTTTCCTTGTTCATACCCTAGAAACACTAACACAGACTGTGCTTTTAAAAAAAAACATATCGGCACACACAGATCCTCTGGTATGTGCATGACAAAAGTGGTCTCTCTCGCAATTATGGAGATGTTTTTGTGACATCGCTTCATATTTTCATTTTTAGCAAAGGAAGTGTTTGTGCCGTTTTAAAGTAGTCACTAGTTATTACAATTTAAGCAACGTTAGTTTCGCACCTGGAGAATATTTTTGTTGCATAATGTTGATTCACCAAAGTGATAAACGCACATTGATTCATATATGGTTAAAATGTTGTGAGTCACAGCTGGCCTGGCTTACTGCCGGATTTCAACATTTATGTTTCCCTCTGCGAAAAGATATTGTGCTTTCCCCTCTCCCAATTTGTACCCAGGATGTCATTGCCAATAATGGTTGAAGAAAGTTGGCTTTGCTCTTGCTGAATTTTTTCATTTTTAATAATTTCAAACGGCACCCACGTTTGTCATCAGACACTGAATCGGTTTCGGGCAGTGTTTTCAAAACACACAAGTTATAAGAGCTGCGCTACTTAACCCAGAAATGAAGAGGATGTGTTGCGCATCAAAGCCGGACAGATGGAGTTGCATATCTTGGTTGTGTGAGTCAACCTCCGGGTCATTCGCAGGATTTTGAAGAGTGGGATCACTGGTCCGTGCCAAAATAGCTAAATGTATATTTCGTGTGAAATGTCAAGTGAGAGAGCCATAATATGTAGGTTACAAATACAAGTGCCATGTGCTCGACGAGCCACGTGCTCATTTCTATGTGACCATTATTTCATCTTCATTGTAGTGGTTGATCAGTTGCACAGTTAAGCTCCTGCACTCTCTGCAAGTCACTTACAGGAAATATACAAGTGCAAAGAGCCACAAAATCCCTCATACTTCAAAAGTCTGAATACCCTGAATACTGCCTCAGTACACGGCTGCAGTCATTTTCATATATTTACCCGTGATTACATTTCCATGTCCAGCCAGGCTTGTTACTCACCCGCAGCTGTGTGGATCCTCCCATCACTCACAGTGATTCTCCTGCACCGAACATCCTGTCTCTATTTTTTAGAAACGCTCCATAAAGGGGCCAAATTCAGGCTTTCTAATAAACTAGGCTCTAGAGTAGTATTTAACCTGGTTTTTCAAATGATGGATCTCCTGCCGAGTTGGCGTGTTATTGGAGCTGGAACCCTCGCATAGATAATATTAGGGCTGGGTATTGGTATCAACTGAAACAACCCAGTGCCAAGTCGTATCAAAACTGCATCTGTGAAACTATACTTGCAATCAGTTGTTTTTGTACCCAGACTATGAGTACAAAAACTGCTTGCTTTCTATTCGCATGATCAATATTGAATGGACTTTGAGTAACAAAAAGTATCAAATAAAGTACTCATTGGGTATTTGTATTGTTTTAACATTACTGGTATCGGTACTGGTATCAAACATTTTAAACAATACCCAGCCCTATATAATGTGTTTATACAGTATATTCCATTTATTATTGATAGAAAAGAAATCCCGGCAACCTAGATATTGTAGTACTGTACTGTATTTCTTATCCTCAATTATAATACTGGGAACGTATCTCCGCTCGTTGTGCTATTGAGAAAAATGCACAATGTGTTTAGCCTTTTCTTTTTTTTTCTCCCCCAGACGCTGACAGGCAGGACGCCATTAATTTGTTCCTCCAAGTCTACCAGCCGTCAGAGTCGAGCCCGCACCTTTGGGAGCTGCCCACCGACTTTTACCTGCACCAGCGGAGCACCATGGCGCTGCCTCAAGACAGGCGCAGGTGCACGCGCGTCATACACACATACACACACCATTTTACACTTAAAACCACTGCCCGTATTTACATTATTCCAAAAAGTTCTTTGAAATCACTAAGATGCATGTGTTTTGTGTATGGCTAGACACCGCCTGAGACAAAAAAGCCCGTCACAAGCGTGCCTGTGGAGATTGTTTACAGGAGAGTGCGTGTGGGTGGAATTTTATGTGACCTCTTGTGTTGAGTCCGGCCGGCTGCAAACGAGCCGCCTCCTTGGCGGGGGAAAGGGTTGCAGAGCTCTGGCCTTGAGGTGTCGTCTTTGCTTATCACGCTGCGGCCATTCGGTGTCTCAGCCTTGGTTTGACGTCGTGTGAATTTGTGTTTTTTTACGGTTCTTACTGAGAGTAATCGTGGATTCCAAACTATGTTGTTTTCAGTATTAATCCATTTTGAAACAAAACGGATAGAAACCGTAGAACCATATGTTGGTGGGTGTTTTCCCCGTTCAGACATACGTGTTTGCATTTCAAAACGAGCTTTGTGTTCCATTTATTTCTCCCCCTCCGTGCTGTTGTGCATTTTTGTTTTTTTTTGCATCCTCGCTTACATAAAGGTAAGGCCCACTTTTTTTCCCCCTATCACAGGCCACAAGTTTACATGGCCACAATAAAGCAAGGTAGCACGGCCATTATTCCAAGAAATTAGCATGGCTGGAAACAAATTCATTTCTGCAGTCACACACTGTGCTTTTGCTCTCAAAGTTGCCTTAGTAGCACATCACACACTAAATCATATTCAGTGCATTCACTCAAATTGGTCATATTGAATAAAAGGCTGATGTATTCAGATGGTGTGCCGTGGGTGGTCCGGCCGGAACCCATTTTCATATCTAGGTTATGCGAAGTCCCCGGGAGGAGCAGGTGCTGAAGGGCTTGTGGCAGTCAGGTAGAAGTTTTTCTAACGCTTGTGTGTGTGTGTCTTGTCTTGGTGCAGCTACACACTGTGGTGGTCGGAGGGCATCCTGTCCCATCTTCCCGTGGCCTATGATGAAGGTATCCTCGACATGAAGTTTAGATCCGCAAATGTGTTTGGGTTTTGATGATGCTGTCGTGAAGCAAAGGTTGAGATGTTGCATCCTTTTTATTGAAAAGTGCACCGAAGGAGTACAGTCAGATGACAAGACTACAGGTGCATTGGACTAATTTAAAATAATGTGGGTATTAAAGTTTAATGCACAATTTACTTTTGGTTATATTTGTGTTTACTATACTATGATATTGTGTAAAACCAATCACAAAAAAATGTATAATACAGAAATATTAACCATCTGCACAAATGAATGAATGAATGTAGTGAGTAGAGAAGACATACAAACAACAATAGACAAAACATAGTATATGTATGGGGCATATTGCAATATTTGAAGGGGCAAATGTCCATGTTCTATTACTTAGATAGGGTGGGGTTTGATGTGAATAATCCGCAGTGAAAAATAGGTAAAAATAAAAAACAAACGTAGATACATTTGTGGCATTGGGGTTGTAGTGATAAGAAGGGGAAATTATAATATAAGAATACATTTTGACATAACATAAGTGAAGCAAGATGTCGCGATTTTCATATTTTCTGAGCTGCCTTCTTATCTACATCACAGTCCCCTGCGACGACACCATGAAGAAGGTCAAGGTCAAGCGAGTGAACCACTTCGACGAGAGCACCGACATCTACACCGAGTTCTTCAAACCCTACGAGCTCACCTCCTTCGACGACACTTTCTGCATCGCCATGACCAACTCGGCAAGGTGGCTGCACACACACGCACATGTGCTGGCGCCCCGTGACAAAAAAAAAACCACAGAGGGGAGTTTTGAAAGCTTTTTAATGGTCCTCGATGCCGTCCCAGGACTTGTTGATGAAAAACCCTGTTTTAATAAATGGTGTTCCAAACACTCATTAGCAGTGATTGCCGTGATGCTGCTGTGTGGTTCTAATGGGTTTCCCTTCTCATCTGCGCTCATAAAGAGAATTTATGCCCAAGACGGTTGGCGTGGATCCAAGCCCGTTCACAGTTCGCAAGCCAGAGGAAACCGGGAAATCAGTGCTGGGGTGAGTGCATCCAAGGTTCACCTACACTCAATATTTGTCGTGTTTTTGCCCGGCTTTAATCAATCCTATGTCACCATGTCCTCCTGCACACAGATTTATTTGACATTGTGTTCTCAGGTAACCAATAACAAGGCTCACCCCCCTAGTCTTTGTTTAGAGCACCCCGTTCCATTCACCTGCCACGAACCTGTGTGTGTGTGTGTGTGTGTGTGTGTGTTTGTGTTATGTCCGTGTGTTTACCCAAGTTTTTTTCTTTTTCTTTTTCTTTTTTTTTTGAATGAACACGCCCGCACTCAAATAATATTACATATTAGAGTCATGCAGAGCTTGAGAAGGGTTTGGAGAGCCGGTGTGCTGGCGGCTCATAATTGGCTCTGCATTATTATAGCGAGACTCCGGGCCGTGTTCTTCTGTAATGTTTACTTCTTTATGGAGCAAACATGTTTATGTTATACACATCCGACCCACTTTTGGGTCAGATGTGTATAACTGGAGCGAAGGGTGTCTAAAATACAAGTAAAGAGGAAAATCATCAATCATTGATAATATTTGTAATTAGGGCTGCACGATTATGGCCAAAATAATATTCACTATTTTTTTTTTTTATCAGTCTTGATATACGATTATTGCTAACAATTATTCATTATTTCTTAGTGAGAAGAGATATGCACTTAAATAATGTCAAAGCAAGATCCTATATGTTATGATATAGTATGATTGTGAATAAAGAAAGAATACGAGAGCGTATGAACAGTATCTTTTTAGTTCACTTCCACGTGAATTGATACTTAAACATTTTTCAGAAATAAATATGCCATAACATCGCAACGCAAACAAATGAAAATGATTAAGGCCTGTAGAAAAGAAATTGTAATGGAATTGAAAATGACAAAAACACGTGTTGAGGATGCGTGCGTGCAGCCCTATCTGTAATACCATATAAACGATATACACTGAATAATTGAAATGTGAAAATTAAATATGTTTCATTAATCAACTCGTCTCTGTTACGCTTTTGTTCCTTTTGTTTTTCCAGCAACAAGAGCAGCAAGGAGGAGACCCTGCTCCAGAGGAAGACCGCCGCCAGCGCACCCCCTCCCCCGAGCGAGGAGGCCATCTCCAGCAGCTCGGAGGACGACTCGGAGGACGACCGCGATGACGACGGCTCCGTGTCCCAGCGCTCCACCCCGATCAAACTGCTGACAGAATCTGGAGAGAGCACCCGCACTCAGGAAGTAGGAAACCACAGAGACACACTTGATAAGGGAACAAACATTAGTGGGAAATAGTACCTGTCGCCTCATTGTTTCATCGCAGCTCATAAAAAGAGATACTTTAATTATTAAAGGATGCCTAATCTCCTTGAAGGCCGACGGGGGAAAAGTCATCTCATTTCGGTCTGCGCTGATGCCACCTGCTTCAGCGTCTCGCATTTTTGCCTTGCAGTTTTGGTTCTCCTCTGATTGTATTTTCTCTCCCAACTCCCCGGAGTTCCCCCAATAGAAATTACCTTCATCTTGGCGTTTGCGTCAAACCGTATGAGCAGATGTCAAATTGCTCAGCAGAGGGTTTAAATGGTACGTTTGTTTAATCATAGCCTTTGTAAAGTACAAAGTGATAGAAACATCACTTACTTGTCGCTCTTAATGGAAGTGTAGCGCCAGGATGTCTTCCTCCTCCATATCGTTCCTGCCCTGCATGTAGGACACGGCCAGTGGGATTCAGTCCACTTTTAGGACATCAGGGGACGCGTGGTCACCTGCACGTGGCCCCACAGCCTTCGTTTTTTGCATTGCTCGTTGAGTCTGTTCATCCGCTTCTTCGATATTGAGACTTATATTTGGCGGGCTCTGAATATTCCTACTGCAGTGGTCATGGTTATACCTAAAAACCATATTAAAGCAGGTGTGTTATTGATATTATCACATTCCTAGCACAATCGATGGTCCCTGGCAGAGCTGAAACATCCATATTAATGATCAGCTGTGGGTTATTTTCAGTTTTTTGATAATAATGATAATAATAATAATAGCAGCAGTTACCAAGGACTTCAGCATGTTACTACTGTGGCAAAATGTGGCTTCTGTTGCCAGAGGTGCACTAATACAAGGACTGTCCTGTTTCATGATCCCAGCTACACTTTAGCCACCTGCTCTAGTAGGGTTTGTGCCGCATCCAAAACAAAATCACCACATTAAACTGATGCGGTGAACATGAGCAAAAATTTGTAACCGTATACACATCCAGCAGACAGGGAGCAACATTATGTTCAATTTGGAGGGTTGCTTCAGGGCACCTGATGAGTGAAAGTTCCAATTCTCGTTTGTCCTGGTTTCCAACAACTCCCGAGGGAAATTTCTGGCTCTATAGCAGCTAAATGTGTCCGAATTTTCACCGGCTGTGCGGCGGCTAGGTGATGCTTAATTCTTTTGTACTGAAAACTGCTGCCTTCAGGATTGAACTGAACCTATTCAGTTGAGTTGTTAAGTTTAAAAAGATATTTGTTTAAGTGTACTAAAGAGCAAACGCACAATACTCAGTGACCCCCAGTCACAATGCACAGTTTCGGTTTAAAAAAGATCGATTCTGCCTTGAAATTTTTCCCTGTAGATCTTTTTTTTCCGCATGCATTTTCTCAGTGGATCCTTCGTAGTTTTTATTACATTCCCTATTGCAATCAATGGAACTTGAGCTCTCTTAGCTGCAGACAGATTTCAGATAAAGAAAACATGTATTGAGTGAGTGTGAAAATTCAAGCTGTTTAGAGGAGCAAGAAGATGGGAAGCACTCAGAACAGAGTCAGTTGAAAAGTGGAATAATGGCATTGTTATGGTTGTACTCATCTCTGACCGCAAAGATTAATTATAATAATTAATAACACGTGGGTGAAGGGATGATCTAATGACATTTTTTGGGGGGATGTCCAACTGTTGGCAAGGGCCTATGTGTAATGTGCTTGACAAGCTCCTGGAATTATGTGCAGTTTGTGTTTTAATCATGAAGTCATTCTGTAGTGTAGACCAGCTTCAAGTTATAGTGGAGAGATGATAGATAATACCTCCATCACATTCTTAGAGAATTAGAGAATTTTTATTAATCTCCATCTGTTTCATGCTCCAGATGGGCTTGCACATTTACACCCTCATTGACCAGGATTCTGTCGGGCAGCAGGGAGAACTCGCACCTTAATCAGCGCAGTGGGTCAGTGTGTCAATGAGCGGATTCACACACATGCACACCGAGACATCATATCTTCTAAGGATTTCTCTGTCTGTGAGAAGTGGCTTTCACAACACCAGAGGACGTGTGTAAGATGTTGATTGCATGTACAACTGGCAACGGTACACCAACATCGACGCAGGCATTGTTTGTCGCCATGCCGATGTCGTTAAGAGTTAAATGAGTGTACTTGTACTTTGCCCTTCGCTCACGTTAAACACAACGCCACAGAGGAATTTCTCATAATTCAGACTTTGAAGCCTTTATTGGCTTCTTGGAAGATAATGTAAACATGGATTTTAAGATGCTGTTGTCGCCAAGGGAACAATATTTTGTATGTCAAGGTCAGGGCTGCCAAGGCTGCTGTAGCTCTTGATTGTGCTCCGAGGCTTCTTCTGCTAAAAGGGACATTTTCCTCACTATTGTCACCAAGGGTTTTATGTGAAGTTGAAACAAGATGGTGCATGCAGATAACTGTTACTATATTCAGTGAAATATTTGTACTTTCATTATTTTCCAATTTAAATGAGGAATTTGTTTAATTTTATTCTCCGCGGGGCATTTCGCATTCAGCTTAAGAGCACAGTGGCAGATACGGAAGTTTCATCTTGTCAGACCCCGAGCAGGAAACTGTGTTTTTGCGCCGTGTTTACTGCCTTTAAATGGAAAACGGCATGTGGCTCCATTGTGCAAAGTATCACAGAAAGGAATCGTTTAGTGTTTGTTCACAGCAGAATCTGGCAGAAAACTCGTTTCTCTGCACGCTTCAGTAAAAAAAAATAAATGTTTTTTTAAATCTTTAGGAATTGTTTTTTGATACGGTAGCTGTTTTGATCTCGAGAGTCATAGGAGCCCCCCCCCCCCCCCCCCCCGTCTTGATTGATGATGTCGTCCCCGTAGTTTCTCTCTCCTCTGTCTTCTCGGAGCCTTGAGCAATGAGCTGGCTGGTCATGAATATTTGGGTTTGGGCAGCCCACTCACGTGTCCGGCACACGTCCTCGCTCCTCGTGTGGCTGCCTCCGAGCCTGTCCCTCAGGATGGATTGCCGCCACGCCGGCAAAACATAAAACTGCTGAAATATTTAAACATCAGATCATTACTGCGTTTGCCATGTAATTACACATGCTCATTTCATATTCCTCCCCAATACGGGCATACGTGTGCGCACACGAGCCCTGATAGATTTACAAAGTGTGTGTGTGTGTGTATGGCTCTGCTCTCACACTCAGGCGCGTGTTTGAGTGTGTTTTGGGGATTTGTTTCTGTGTTTGTGTTTGTGTGTGTGTGTTCGCAGCTGGTTTTTCTTGGATTAGATCCTGGAACACCCTCATTGGTTCTTTCCTCCCCGCAGCCTGGATCAATACAAATATACACTGGAAGTTGAATGCTTTTCATTTCGCCGCTGAGTCGGAAGAGTGATGGCGCGTGTGGCGGTTATACAGCCGCCACTACCGCCATTACATAACACGCTAGACGTACGCTAACGCAGGGGGCATAATATAAGGCGCCGCGATGCCTCTTTATTCGAGTGATCGTTTTCTCGTTGAGCCTCTGCAGCACGTTATTTTGCGGCTCTGAATTTCTCCCTTTAGATGTAGATTCCTATAATGCGAAAACGCGTACAGTAAATGTGAGAATAGTACGACTTTGTGGTAATATCCCGCCTACGGAGTGGAGTGGTTTCTTTCAGACATATTTGAAGAAAACGAGTGACACCAGTAGCACAAAGGGGAGCTGGCTATTAGAATTGTATCATAGTTCTTGTCACGGGTACGACTGATGAGTGGTTTGTGCGTCAGGATTAATGTGACTCGTCACAAGGGGGGGAAAAGTGCATGTGAAATTACTGACATTAAGGATGATTGATTTCATTTTTGTCAGCTAAATCTTGCTTGATTAATATATTGTGCAAGTTTCTTCCCAGAGAGGCCTGTATTTAGTTTTTTCCCCCCCATCTCCTGAAAAGACCTTTTTCGCCCTTTCTGCTCTTTCTTTTTCTCCTCATGAAGCCTTTTCTCATTTAAAAGCGCAACTTTTTTAATCATAAAAATAACTTCAATGATAATAACTTGAGCACGTCTGACCTCTCATGAATTAACACAAACCGTGTGCTGGAGCCCCCCAAGGAGTCTATTGTCCCTCAGAACATTAAACCACCCCCTCAGACGCCAGCTCTCTTCATGTGTTTGGTTGCTTCGCCTTGTTGGGCCGATCTAATTAGTGAATCGCTTGTAGAGAGGAAGCCGAACCCGATGACCTCGTCTGTTTGCTGTTTTTTGGGGTTTTTTTTTCATTCATTCCTCTCTTGTACTTGTACTAAGATTTCTAAACCCTCCTTATTCCCTCATAACCTCATTGACACGGTGACCTCTCACCTCATCAGGAGATCCAGCCACAGGTGGTCAAGGAGCCGTACGGACTCGACCTGGCTTCGTTTCCCACTGAAGATGACCTGTTCATATACAAAAGGTAATAACTGAGTTTATTCAGAGAGTCTTGGTGACGAACATGGTGTTTTATTTCATTTCATTTATTAATCACTAAATTTATGACCTCACCTACAAACAAGATTTTTTTTTTCTCAATTCATTTTCAGCCACAGACATGGTAATATCCGATTTTATTTATTGTTTTATTCATTTATTTATTTATGAGCTCAACCACAAAATACCGAAAGAGTATGATAACGAATCCCTATTTCCTGTATTTCTGATGTTTGTAATATTTGCAAAATAGTGACAATGCAGCCTTGAAATGATCAATTACACAATAGTGATAATATAGCAGTAATAATGTCTATATGTTGTTCAAGTCCTTTAGAAATATATTTGCGATACTGTAGCACTGGACTGTGGGTAGAAAATAAAACATTCAAAGATTGCATCCAAGAGATACTTGACTCGTTAGAAATAAAGGTTAATATAAGCAAAAAGAAATTCTGAACTTTTTCAGTTGAAATGGCTTCATGTTGAATGTGCTTGGAGAGCAACACATGTAGGTAAAAATGGGAATGACCGGCGCCATGAGTCGGAGAAAAACCAGCCGATTAATTGGGTGCCAGTTTGCTTGTCTCCGGCTATTTTTTGTGCCCCTGTGTGCTTTTGGTGTCAAGTTGAGGGCTGTAAAAGCCAGCGTCGCAGCCTCATTCTGAGGCCGCCTCAGCCCATTACTGCGGCGGAGAGGAAAATGCTTTCTTTTTATTGTTATTGACAAAGCACCCTGGGTCCGAGACGGAGCGAGCATGCGGCCGGTGTCAGCGGCCCCCGCCGGGTGATATGGGTCAGTTTGCACAGGGGACATTGTAAACTCTACCCTGCTGCGTACATCACACTGACCTCAGCGCTCTTTGTCCGGCTCCCACCGCCGTCACCCCAGAGTTTCATTTTCTGTCTGTCCTCTCTGATTTGATTCTGTCCTTTTCTGCCCTGTTTGCTCTCCTTCGAGCCGGCCGACATTGTGCTCCGAGAAACACGGCTGTCTGTTCTCTGGACATGAACGGCATGTTTGAAATCTGTGATTTGACTGGAGATTTGAATTGTTTACCCCAGTCTCACACACAGACACACACAAGAAGCCGCTGCTTTTATTTGGGTCATTTACGCAGAAAAGCAGCTGTTTTCCTATTTTCTGAAAGCTGCTGTTTGGAGCACAGGAGACGTGTGACATAACAGAGAATTTAGTTTTCGCCGCAAAAGTCCAAAATGGCACTTTAGAAATTCAAATGATGGCGTTTTTTTTAAATTTCAAAAAAGAGACGTCCATATACGGTCGCTTGATGTGTTTGAGTCTCAGTTTTTGGGCGATGGTCGTGAAGAATGTTGAATGAATGACGGCTGTTGTGGCGCATGGCGAGAATTAAAGCGCATTCATTATTGAGCGTGGAAGTTGGACCGCTTCCAGAGATGTTAACCGCCGCCAGAGCTCGGCTAATCAACGCATTAATATTAAAAATCACAAGCGACAGCCAGAGGGGAACTCTTTAACTGTCACATGTTATTGTGTGTGTGCAAGAGGAGGAGGTGGCAGGGGGTGGGGGGTGACCCATGGGGGAAATTTGCGGATTTATTGATGTTGATGTGCGACAGAGACAGTCCCCCGCATGATTAATATTGAATGAAGTAACAAAAAGTATCAAATTAAGTACTCAGTTGGTATCAGTAAATGTTATCGAAAA
>CAESWR010000057.1:1396874-1408148 GCA_903171835.1 Mullus surmuletus | reverse complement strand
CCCCCCCCCCCGCCCCAAAAAGGGCTGTTTTTGAAGGCAACCGTGTGTGTGTGTGTGTTTTCTCATGTTTTTATAATAGCAGGTGTCTCATCACAAAGAAACCTCTCAGCACATGGGTATGAATGAGTAAATGCATCCTGCCGGTAATAGTTTCTATCAGCCTTTCCCATGGTCGGACTCGCTAAAATCCAATATTGCATGTTTTTGTGTGCGGCGCCGATGTGGGAAGCGCTTCTATTTTGGGTGAAAATGCAATTTGTTTCAGTTAGTACGACAATCAAAAAATGATTTTGGATGTAATGTATTTTCGTCCTGTCGGGTTGGATTTATGCTGGTTTTTGACATGAGTCACTCGGCACTTCATGTGACCACTTAGCTTATGTATGAAGACAACCCCCTCTCCAGCCCTCGGCCCACTGACAAAGGTGGCCAAACAGCTGTTGCCTGGAAACCAAAACTGGTTACCATATTTCTATGCTGCTTTCCATCCCGGCTCCACCTCCACTCTGCACCCCCCCCCCCACTCCCCCACTCCCCCTTTCCCCCCCACTGCTCAGCATTTCACCCATTGTTTGTTGACATTTAATTGAAGTGTACGACTGCACTTTTTTTTTAAATATCAAATTCCGTTAAAAATAAAGTGTTGGTGTGATCATAGCTTAACTCTTTATTCGATTTTGAGCGCAACTAAGCATAAGAATGATCACATAGTATTTCCTTTCCTTATATTCCAACCAGATTTGTTAGATTTTACGACTACTTTTCTCACAAAATCGAGATATATTTCCAAGACAAACAACTATGATCCTATTAAATGCTTCAAAGAACTTTGGAGAAATAATTATTGGGCAGAACATTAATTTGTAACTATTGTACTTATGGACTGTTAAAAATGGACAAGGCAAATAATCATATTTATTTATGTTTTTAGATATTCAAGTGGGAACTATAAAGTCAATGGGCTTTTTTTGACTGAAGTTACAAAAAGGAAAGACTGGCAATGATGCTTTGTGTCTCTGTGTGTGAGTGTGTGAGTGTGATAGTAACCGGGTGCCGGTATGCGTCTCCACACAGAGTTCTTTCAGAGGCTGATCCGTCTGCACCATCTGTTTTATGCCGGCTGCTCCGGTGAGAACAAACATCCCAACCTGTTCCAGGCGGTGAAGGGCAGTACTTAATCTTCCATTTCCAGGGTCGGATCGCTGGCTTTCCTACATCATAAAGAACTGTTCTCCCTCTTCAAAGCTGTATCAAGCCACGGACGTATTTTAAGTGGCTCAGTCTCTGCTAGTGCTATTCACAGTATTCTGGTCCGTGAACTTTTGGGTTTGTGTTGCACACAAACAGGACTTGCAAATGATGACGATGATACAGGCCGAGTCAAAGCATCAGGAATGAATCAAGGGGGGAAATTCGTAGTAATTCATGTTGTAAACACATATAACAGGCTCACCGGTATCAGGGATGCCGCATTGTGACAGCTCGCTCAGCTGATCACATTTGTTTTTTGTGTTAATTATTATTGTTATTGTTTTTTTTCAGTCTTCTTTGAAATCGCAGCACTTCGTAGAAACAAGGACAAGCGTGGTTCAACGTCGGCGCCTGCAAAGTTGAGACAATGTGTCGCAAAAAAATCATTTAAAAACGACTGCTATGTTAGCGTGATAGAAGGGGGTTACCACGGCAACGGGATGCTTAACTGGCACTGATTGCTGATGGCAGAATAAAGAGTGCTGATATTGGCAGTGGTTTATTTTGGGATTAAGGGGTAGCGGCGCATCTAAGTGCTTTGCCGTACTATTCCTACTGCACGAATGACAACAATTCATGCTTTATTTCTACATAATTCTTCTAATGTTGACGATGGATTTGACCTTGACTTTTAAAATTAGCAGCTGTCTTATTCCTCCCTTTATAACTCAATATTATGAAAACGTCTACTCATGGCTTTACATATTTGCAGCACTTTTTAAAAAATTGAACAGATGCACGTATCATCTGAAACAATACAATCATAGCATTGGTTGTGATTAGAGCTGTCGCAATATACCGATATTGACGATAATCGTGGTATTAAAAAATGAAATTTCAACATAATATCGTGTAAATGATCCAGTGCCGCTTGAAAACAGCCTACTTTTTGTATGCAGTTGTACAGTTACTGTTTTCATATTGTCTTTATGCCACATTAAACAAGATCAATTTCATCGATTATTATTAAAATTTTTGTTACTACGTCATAATGTCGTTATCGTGACATTTTTTGCCACAATCGTGAATTGAAAATCTGACACTGACAGCCGTAGTTGTGACATTTGAAAGATGAATTAATGCCACAGTGTCCACTGTGTCTTCCTTGTCTTTTGGGAGCACGTCACACATGGCTGAAAATCACGAGTTTTTGCATTTTTCCATCCATTTCTGTGTTAAAATGAGAGGATACATCAGTTTTCTGACAATTTTGCTTGTTGTTGAGGGAGTATTTTTGTTTTCGCCTCTTAAGAGACGAATCAGCAAACGCTTGTCGCTGCGAAAGGTGGCTGAGCATCACAGTGATGTGCATGGAGAGGCAGAAGGCAGTTTCACGTCTCAGTTTCAGCGGCTCATCTGAGCTCAGACTGATCTGAACTCTCTCTCTCTCGGAGGAGGAGGAGGAGGAGGAGTGTGTGTGTGTGTGTGTGTGTGTGTGTGGGGGGGCGCAGGTGGAAAGAGATGCTGAAGAGAGAAAGACAACCCCCCCCTCCATCCATCTCTCCCTCTCTCTCTCTCTCCCATGTGACGTCACCGACCTTTAAAAGCTCTCCCTGCATGTCCGCGGCGGCTCCGCTCTCCTCCTCCTCCTCCTCCTCGTCCTCCTCATCATTATCAGCCGAGCGGCGGCCAATGCTCCACAGCATCTCTGCCCCGGCTGTCGGTCCCATGCGTGGGAAGCGCAACAGAATCAAGGGCTTCACTTGAGACGGTCCACGCGGGAGAGAGAAGGAAAGTGTCGCAGCTGTTGCTTCGTCCTCCTTTTCCTGATTCGTTTCTCGATTTTTGCGGTTGTCTTTTCCAACGAGGAAGTTCTTCAATCCAGCAGGGAGAAAAAAGACCAAAAAACAACAAAAAAACACCTGACACGGAGGTAAGTTTTTTTTTTTCCTATTTGTTTTCCCATTCGAGAGACGGTGCGTTTACGGTCAGAGAAGAAAAGCCAAGTGAGAGTTTAGGTGGAAGCAGAAAGAAAACGTGCAAACTTATCTACTATTTGTCGCATCTGGAGTCATTTAAAGTCCTGCAACAAATCAAACGTGTAGAATGTGTTTGCCGCCGTTTCAGCACCACAGACAGCTCCTGCTGCCGCTTCACTGTCGGCAACTTTTGATAGGAAAATACACTTCTATGTGTTTTGTGCTGTTAAGTTCTAAATCCGAGTGATTTAATGTTGTTCAATCTGTATCTATATCTGTTCAGGCTCTTCTCTGCCGATTTCTATAGCACATGACCAAATAATAGTGGTGCTGCAAAGGATGCTCAATGTGAATATCGTCAGCGATCCATAGAAACACATGTTAGAAACAATAAAAGTGGCAGCTGACTCAATAATTTGGGCTCAAAACTATCCTTTCCCCTCCGACTGTGAATCCCGCAGCTCTTGTAATGCCACACTTTGATGTGCACGTAGCTGCAGGACAGCTTCATTCCGCATCATCACCGTGAACTGTGTGCTCTGCAGGTCGAGGCGAGAACAGCGCGGAGCCATGAACGAGTCTCTGGTGGTGAACGACTCCTCGGCGCCCACCCTGGCGCCCGGCGAGGCGCTCACGTGGCTGGAGGTGGACTCCCCGGAGCGCAACGGCAGCCTGGAGTTCTCCACCACCGCCCCGCTGGACTTTCCCATCAACCCCTGGGACATTATGCTGTGCATGTCGGGCACGGTCATCGCCTGCGAGAACGCCATCGTGGTGGCCATCATCTTCTACACGCCCACGCTGAGGACTCCCATGTTTGTGCTGATCGGTAGCCTGGCGACGGCGGACTTCCTGGCCGGCATGGGATTAATCCTGAACTTTGTGTTTCAGTACGTGATCTCCTCCGAGACTATCAGCCTGGTCACGGTGGGCTTCCTGGTGGCGTCCTTCACGGCGTCCATCAGCAGCCTCCTGGCCATCACCGTAGACCGCTACTTCTCGCTCTACAACGCGCTGACGTACTTCTCGGAGAAAACGCTGCAGTACGTGCACCTGATGCTGCTGGGCACGTGGGGGGTCTCGCTGTTCCTGGGCCTGCTGCCGGTGCTGGGCTGGAACTGCCTGGACGACCCGTCGTCCTGCAGCATCGTGCGGCCGCTGACCCGCAGCAACCTCACGCTCCTGGCCACCTCCTTCTTCGCCATCTTCATGCTCATGCTCACCCTCTACTACAAGATCTGCAAGATCGTGTGCCGCCACGCCCACCAGATCGCGCTGCAGCAGCACTTTTTCGCCACCTCGCACTACGTGGCCACCAAGAAGGGGGTCTCCACGCTGGCCATCATCTTGGGGACGTTCGGGGCCAGCTGGCTGCCCTTCGCCATCTACTGCCTGGTGGGCGAGCGGGAGTACCCGTCGGTGTACACCTACGCCACGCTGCTGCCCGCCACCTACAACTCCATGATCAACCCCATCATCTACGCCTACAGGAACGCCGAGATCCAGCGCTCCATCTACATGCTCCTCTGCGGCTGCTTTCAGGCCAAAGGGGCCTATCGGTCCAGGTCGCCCAGCGAGGTCTGAAGTGTTTGCGAGTGTGTGCGTGTGTGTATGTGTGTGTGAGAGAGAGAAAGAGAGACAGAGCAAAAGACAAACCATCCTGTGACCATCGACAATCCTGCTTACAAGTTGACAGTACATGCTTTACAAAAATGAGGGTGGTGGTGGTGAGGGGAAAACTCATGCATACTGTATCTGCACTTTACTATGTCTCAACAACAACAACATCGGATGAGATTTCTTTGGACAAACGCTGTGAACAAGAAAAGTCTGTGAAATTTAAAAAAAAAAAAACAACCTGTGAATGTACTTCGATGAGAAAAGGTAATGGAAAAAAACTTGAACTTTAATTCATGTTTTATTTTTATTTTACTTTGAAATGCCAAAGCAGTATTGTATAGCTCTTACTGTGTTTCAACTCGTGAGTACCTGTGTGCCATTTTCTATTTTGTAATGTATTTGTCTTTGATGTACGTTTTCTACAAGAGGAATAAAGGGATAAAAAAGATCCAACTGCTGCCGCGGCGGCACGTGTCTCGGCTGTTTCTTCCAAAGGAGTGTTACACCTGACTCGTTTTTTCATTTTTTTGACGTTGCTCTTCACCTCGCTTCATGCTTTTCCTCCGGCCTGGAGCGCAGGTGGGTCTGTTTGAAGAGACTAATGGCACATTAAAAAAAAGCAAAAGGACCTTGCCCTGGAATAGCTTCAATTTACACCAAGACACATTTGAATCCTGTTTGCTCAGCGTGTCGGTGTGTGCGTGCCTGCGTGTGTGTGTGTGTGTGGAGTCAGGCAGAGAGAGGTGGTTGCAAACGTGTGAAAACATGTGCCACGAGAGTTTCAGTGAGCAGGCTTTATAAATCAACCGTTTCATGACAAATATAAATGAGCTTATTAAGGCCGCAGGGATATAAACAGCAACCTTTTCTTTCGGCAGCTTTGTGTAAATGAAAGTTTTTTTTTTTATTGTCCTCCCCTATATGGTCGCGTTGATAAGATAAGATGCATTGCAGCGTGTCTGAGAAGGAAATGAAAAAGGGCGTTTAGAGCACTGCCTTATCTCCCCTCATCCCATTAGCCTCGACAATTATGATGCAGTAACGCGGCTGCAGGCACGTGTAGTTGTGTGTGAGAGAGATGAGAGATAATAAGTCTGCCTGCCCCCCCCCCCCCCCAGGCCGCGCGGAGTCCCCGGATCCTCCCGGCACCCAGCGACACCCAGCAGCAGCAGCAGCAGCAAACACAAGGCCGTTTATCTGCCGGGCTGTTTAAACAGGTCTCGGTTCAAAGGACAGGGAACCCCCACGTGTGTGTTTCGCTCAAAGATTTTAACATAGGACCCCCACAAAGCCCTCATCTGAACTTTATATAGTCTGGTTGTTTGTGCAAATTTAATCACGATATCTGCAACGTAATATGTGCCGTTTCACCTGCAGGAGGATAACGCAAAGGCTTCGGTTTGGTGATATAACTTCTTTTGGCCTACATCACTATGTTACCAAACATAAAGACAACAATCATCACTGTTCAAACAAGAGCTGATTTACTGAATTTGTTGAGTGAGTTGCAGTGCTGCCGACCACAGGACTGCCTCACAGTTACAAATATGGGCAACTTGAATTAGTCTCCATATTACTGACTTTTAATAACAAGTGAACACGTTGTCTGCGTGCAACACGCTCCCTCACGCTTTCTGCTTCCTTCACAGCTACCGTAATAAGTGTTGTCCGTGTGCAACATGCTCCTTCACGCTTTCTGCTTCCTTCACAGCTACCGTAATAAGTGTTGTCCGTGTGCAACATGCTCCTTCACGCTTTCTGCTTCCTTCACAGCTGCCGTAATAACTGTTGTCTGCGTGCAACACGCTCCTTCATGCTTTCTGCTTCCCTCACAGCTACCGTAATAACTGTTGTCTGCGTGCAACATGCTCCTTCATGCTTTCTGCTTCCTACCCGGCTGTACTAACCGTTGCTCTAGTTAATGAGCAACACTTTTTTTTCTCAATCATGAAAACACTGAAATCTAGGACATATTTAGGGACAGCTTTAACCGGGCACAGGTCACCCAAAGCAGGGACCGTCCCCGGAAATCGGAGACATCTGGTTACCTCAGATAAAATGGCTAATGACAACACAACTACCAAAATTGTTACATACATGTTGGCATGATAATTAAGCCTGATGCAACAAGCCTTACTGATAGGATGCCTGATTAACTATAGAAACAGATCAATCAATAATTTATGATGTCAAAAGAGTGTTTGATGAAACTTTTCAAAGACTTCTCCAGGTTAGATGTGGTTCAGAAATGCTTTTATTCTTTTAGTTCAGAAAGACGGGTTACTGATGAAGAGCACTCAGGACGCCGTGAGCACTCACGTGTACTCGCCTCATGCGCGTTTTTACCGAAAGTTTCGTTCTGGACCTCTTATTATTTTCTGATTTAGTCCTTTGCAATCGCTTGCTCTATCAACTGTAATCACCGACTGGTTTGAGAACAGAGCACAAAGTGGGGTAAAGGTCGGAGACAGTGCAGGCCGCTAATGGACTGACCACTTGGGCCTCCGAGCGCACACGGGATGTTTGTTCATCCAGCTTTTTTTTCCTCCCTCGTTCCCCTCAACAGATGCTGCTCTCCTTCACCCACAGAAACCTCTAACCACCTGTTAACCCCTGGAATCATGCGCGGTGGAAACAAGGAAAAACGGCATGGCTGCACATTCTTCGGAGCGCACATGTGGGCGCGCAGCTGTATCGCAAGTATGTCACAAGGATAGGTTTCATACAATCTGCACAAAAGAGGCTTGGGTTTTTCTGCCTGTGTGCGCTTGGCAACAAGCCAATCTTCACATTTCATTTCTCGCTCTTCCTTCTGAAACTTCTCTCTCACGGTCGTTGGAGTTAAACTGCAGGAATTATGCGCATCAAAATCAGCCTCGTTATGTAACTTTTTTTCCATTTGCATGTGTGCTCTTCAACGCATTAAACACTTTCCAAAGCTCTGCGCGCGCGTGTGTGCGTGTGTGTGTGATCCACACACGTGATCCACAGGTTGCTTGGTGAGTCACTCAGGTATTTTGAGGTGACTGTTATCGCTCACATGTTCGCTCACCGGGGTTTCTTTTATCACCATCACTGTGCGAAGATCTTGCCAGCATAGATCCGCCCAGCACGGTGAGGGTTGTCGCCAGATATTTACCGTAAATAAATGGGCTCTCTGCATGACTTCACTACTTCCCGAACACACGCCTGCTTCTTTATCTCCTGTCTTCCTTTAATTGGCACACTGATTAATCCAGGTGTGTCTGATTGCACACCTGGATTACTGGTGTGTGAAATAAAGGAGCTGACTTCAATTCACCAAGCAGCTGAACTCTGCATAAAGCCCATTTCTCGCTTTGTTGTTCTCCAGCAAAACTCTCTGGCACATTCACGTATTCAAGGCCCTTTCCAAGTTTTGGAGCGACTTGCGAAACAATCGCCAAAACGCATGATTGTTTGGTTTTTGTTTCTTACAAACTCAGATGGTGCCGGACCACATCCTTGTATTTCAGCCGCACAGCTTCAATAAAAACATGTCAAATAAGAAGGAGTTTGAGTAAACACAAACGTGCGCGTGCTGCTTCCTCGATGGTCACCCTGCAGAAGACGAGTTGGTGAGTCACGCTCACACGTTTTTCTCGAAGCTATACCTCTCTGCATCAGGATTTTTTGCGCCAGTATTTTGTTATTTATTGAAGTACTCCTTCGCTGTTGCAAAGGTTAATATGCACAACACCAAAATTCGCCTTTAGTCCTTGAGTTTGATATTACATCCATTAGACTAAATAGACGTTGGCCGCGGTGTGTGAATTATGTAATACTTGATCAGCGCAGACCTGAGCGGCTCCCTGGGCAATTACCAAAGTACACAGTCGAATGATTCCCTCATTAATAACATTAATTACACTGGTGTAGCAAATGCTCTCCATAGGAACATTATTATTACTGAGTTATCCATTTGCTTGATGGAAGGGGCTTTGGGGTTATCGATTGTGTAATCACGCCAATTGCCGGTTTTTGCCTCTCCTCCCGGGATGCGGATTTTCATATTCATGCGAAAGCGGTGCTGCAGGAATTTTGTTGAAGCTCTAAGTTGCAGGTGGCGGGAGAGAAGATGCACACGAGTACGAGAAAAAAAACGCACAGTTTGTTGCAACGCCCCCATGACGAGGTAACCAGGGAGAACCTGACACCGCCCACATGGTGATTAGACAGCGTGGTGCGGCCATCTCACACTCACACACACACACACACACACACACACACACACACTTCTTGTCCTATCTCCTGGAAAAGCAGTGGCAAACCCACATCGGCTTCCTAAAATCAGCTTTGCAGTAAAAGCTATTGTCATTTGTTCTTGCCGCTCTGCCTGTGGCCTGTTCAAACACTGGTGTATGTGTGTGTGTTTGTGTCTGTGCGCGTGTGTGCACGTGTTGGCACAGTCTCACACTTTGTTAATGTGCTTGTTAGTAGCCTGGCGCCAAGCAGCATTGGGCATGTGTGTGTGTGTGTGTGTGTGTAACTTTGCAGATTGAGTGTGGGTGTGCATGCGCTGTCTGTATGTCGACTGCTTTGTGTTCTGCGAGGTGCTGCATGCATGCTGTGTGAGGCGAAGGTGTGTGTGTGTGTGTGTGTGTGTGTTGGTCACAGAATGAGATTCGGTGCATGGGGGGGGACATTAACTCCTCTCCCTCTGACTTCTCAGAAAAGCCACGACATGCTGAGTGAGGGTGAGGGGCGTTTTTCAAGGTACAATGAGCTTAATAAGTGTTGTGGACGGCGACGCAGTGTTTGAGGTCTCCGCCCTGTTCTTGTGCCGCCCAATTATGTTCACTTTGGCTGTTGAATAGCACAATACATAGGGGCAGAGTGTCCCCTCCATAAGGACATCACCCACAAACATATTTACGGAGGATTAAATCAGCTGGTTTCGAATATTGCACCGTTTTGTTAGATTCACCTTGCAGCAAAACTTCAATTAAATGCTTTTTTTTTAATCCTGTTTTTCTCTCATACCAGGGCCTTTCTTAGATGTTATATAATCATTCCATCATCAAAGCATTCATCTTGTTTTACATTTCATTGCATTGCATTGAATCGCACTGTGTTGAGTCTGAATGGCAGATTAATTACTTAAGCGCTTTTGTGCATCAGAAGAAAAAGGGGAGAGATCATATTTGCCCTTTCGTTTGGTTTGAATTTTACAGCCGAGAGAGAGGAGCACTTTTGGATTGCCATTTTCCCGGACGCCCCGTGTGTGTGTGTGTCCGCGAGCGTGCTTGTGCGAATGCGGCAGCGTGGTGAGATATTTAAGGATAAATGACGGTGGGAAGCAGCCAACCAAGGAGGCCAGGAAGCGTTTCATGCCAGTTCAATCCCCATTTCTGCTCACTGGGTCGATGTGACCAAAAAACATCATCTCAATGACACGCGAGCCGCTCAGCTATGCTCAAAACGGGAGGTTAATTACAGCAGTGCGGCTAGAAAGAGACAAGTGTCGCTGTGAAAAAAATGTCTACTTAACACCGAGTCAAAAAGGACACTGTGACCGCAGGAGAATAATGAGGCAGATAAAACTGTGGAGGATTTGTATAATTCTGGTCGAATGCGGTAATATTTACCAGTTCATCTTCCCCTGCTAATGGAACATGAACACTGCGCGCTTACTCACCTGTTGAACCTAGAAACCAAGGGAGCGCGCTCTAACCTTTCTGCTGGAGCTCCGTGGCAAACGGGTTCCTTCCCCCACGTGACGAATTACACGCTGCGCTCTCCCACCTTTTCTTGCTCCTTTTCATGTGAAACTCTCTATTTTCTGCGAAGAGATGCGTCAATGCTCTGTAGCCTCGGTGACTAATGTAGAAATGAACTGCAAGAGGGGTTCAATTCAGCCACGGCCGGGGCCTCCGCATGCAGACAAATGCCAATGCATTATTATCCGGGCATAACTGTTTGAAATGACGCAGCTGTTGTTGTTTTTTTAATCACAAATTCTGCATATCTGTTGCAATCAAATATGTGCATTTTGGGAAAGACTTGACTCAGCGCTTGAGGTTGCACATCAATGCTTCTTTGTCAGCACCTGTAGACAAAGCCCAGGGGAAAGTGTACCAGTTTACAGGCTAGAGAGCCATTGTACCTCACTGGGAGGACGGGTCCTCCGGTGGGAATTCCATTTACCTTTGTTCCTTCATTGATCGGTTGCACGGATCCATGTTTGGGCTCATTGTGAGTGAATAAATAGAGTGAAAATGATGTTGTAGCACTGGGAAATCACGCTTAGTCGCTGTTTTAAACAAGGGTGCACGAGAAGCTGTGATTCTGGTTCCAGGTTTCAGCCATTGAGGGGTTTTTCCTGGTTCTTGGCGAATATGTCTCTGTCAATAATCAACTATTGTGTGGTCTAGACCTAATGTGCCTATAGATTTGTTTTCTTTATTACAAAGTAACAGAATATAACTTTAGATTGAATTGAAACTGAATGAAATGAAATACGTGA
>CAESWR010000057.1:1359732-1376602 GCA_903171835.1 Mullus surmuletus | reverse complement strand
CGAACCCCCGGAAACACAGGAGAGATGAGGGGAGGGCGCGTTTCACAGTTTCGTTTAGGGAAACCCTGAACCACCTTAAGAGGTCACATGATCATAATACACAAACCAAACAAACACTTTTAACAGATTTTCTGCAACAACGGTTGGAAAGAACAAAACCAAGAGGACTCTCTGACTCCCGGTACCCATTCCTTCATATACACGGGTGACAGACGGAGGGTGAAACAAATAATAGTGTGTAAAAATGTGTGTGACGAAGGAAAAGGCACTGCAGAATCAGTTGGTTTTGGTCTTTCCATGCACACAAACATACAGTATATACACTGCAGCCTGCCATGTTTGTACAGCAGGTTAATCAGGTCAACAATATCTCGTACAAAACACAGTAAAACACATTCTACAGACTCCTAGTACATTGGATTATTCCCCCCGGCAACATTCCTGCCATCCTGTTTGTATGTAGTAGCAGATGGTCCATGTCGACTATGTGTGTGTTGGAATATGGTTTCTAGGCAAAGCAAAGCAAAAGCCTTGGAGACTTCAACCCCAGCCCGGGAACAGCACCCTGCAGAAGTAATCGATTTCTTTTTTTATGCCATGTAGACACTCGCTACCTGTGCAGATTTTAGTCTGAGGCTAGATTGTGAGGTGAGACTTTGTTTCAGAGAGTCTGGGGCGCGTAGGGATTAGATATGTAATGTTTGGCCAGGGAGTGTATTGCATCTTTGAGTGTGTGTGTGGCGCTGGTCTTCAAATCTGATTCAATACAACGTGGGCCGCAAGGAAGCTCGTCTCCTCAACTCTGGCTGAATGATGTCGATTCTGGCCGCCCGCTGCTGCTGCTGCTGCTAATACTGTGGTGGCGGCCCGGGCTGCCCAGAGCCGGCGTGGGAATAAATCCTAATGCTAACGCACATTGATTAGGTTCTGATTCATCATGGCCCATTAACCCTGATGAAGCTCTGGCTGACTGAGGGGAGGCCTCGACGCTCGCACACACACACACACAATCTCACACACATTTTCTGATCCGGCTCTGGCACATTTATATTTGGCCCGACAGACATAATATCACTTTCACAAACACTGTGAGCCTGCTGAACCGCTGCTGCTTTCTTTATTATTTGCGTTATTAATCTAACTGACTGATAATTTCCTGGAAAAAACACACACATTCATGGTCGTTTTTTTTTAAAATTGATATAAGTGAACATCTGCCAAAAGAGGCAGTTTTCGAAGCAGCAGCGTAAAAGTGATCAAAGAGCCATGAAAGCCATCAAAGGCAGAGAACTGCACTGATTTTGCGTTTGAGGGCAAAAACAAGAACTTGGTTTGTCGTCGCTTGTATGAATGTAGCTAATTTCTGAGGTGTGTGTAGGTGTGTGTGTGTGTGTGTGTGTGTGTGTGTGTGTGTGTGTGTGCTCCCGCTCACTCGTAATCCTTCATATGAATGGACCGCTGCTGGCAGAGCGAGTGTCGCTGCGTAAGCACTGCGCGCGTGTGTGTGTGTGTGTAGTTACAGATTTATGCCATGCACTGAATGCCATATCATGTGTCTGTACCCACGAGTGTGTTATGCGTGTGTGTGGGTGTGTGTGTGCATGTAAAATGTGACAGTCAGCAGAATTGCAGCTATGCTACTGCGTAAATAACCCTGTGAGGAGGCCCGCAGGGGCTCGTTGGTCAATGGACCACCCTGCTGCTGACAATAACACAAATGTCTACGGCAATATACAAACACACACACACTAGATCCGTGCTGTACAATAATCACAGAGCAATTTAAAAAAATATTGACAAGTGCTCTCACATCAAACATGCTAAAAGCTCTGATACCCATTTTCACCGCAATCCAAATGGACACTCAGCGATGTTAGCGTGGCAACAAAAACACTCCTCCTCCTTGGCTGTTTCCCAAATCTCAAAGCCGCCACGGAGACACTCAACTGACGATGTTCTGAAATCGCACACCAATGTTGTTTGGCCAAGACAAACACACGGAGGACGTTTGAAAGAGGGGGGGGTGCAGTGGGTTACATTTAAAAACTAACATTTTCAAAAACACAACTAGTCTCAGAACGGAAGAAATTTAAGGTTCGCTACCAGGGTTAATAAATTGTGGGATGCAGTCAGGACAGGTTAATACTGGAGGGGCTGTTAGTGGTGGTGGTGGAAGGGTGGGGGGCTCATTTGTCCGGAGCAAACCAGTGCGGGGGGTTAGAGAGGAGACGGGAGGGCTGCAGGCTGCCACATGGGGAGCAGATGTTCCCTCGGATACAGGGAGAAAGAGAGAAGGGGTGGTGTGTGTGGGAGGAGGAGGGCGGGCTTACCTCCGGAGGGGTGAGGGAGGGAGGAGGGGTTTCAGAGAGGACTCTTATAAGACCCTTGGGACACGCGAGATAAGGCATTTCCAGCTGCACAGAGTTAGAGAGAGTTAGACCCGGGACTTGGGAGAGAGAAAGGAAAGGTTGACTGAAGGATGACGACGGACCCTGCGGGAGTCTTCCTCGGTTTTCCTCCACGAGCAGCGAAAACTCAGGAACCCCACAAAAAAATCAATCATCACAATTGCCAGCTCGGTGTGGAAGATGAAGCCGTTACAGCAACGCACCGAGCTCCGTCTATATACAATGTTTGGTTCCCACCGACATCAATAAACTTTAATTTAGCCCCCCGCCTGTCCTACTTTCAGTGTGTGACGAAGACCGCAGGTGCTAAACACACCAAACAATTATGGAGGCTCACAACAAGCAACGAGGAACTAGTCGGGGCTGCGTAATTAGCACACTTGTTGAAGCCCCCCCCGTCCTCCTCCTCCTTTTCCATCTTTAAATGTGCAGAGGCAGCATCCTGTCCGCTTTCTTAGCTCATTAGAAACCATGCCACCATTGTGCCATCATTAACAAAAAAAAAAAAAGATGAGGGGAAAGCATTTAAATGTGCCGGCCGCCTATAAACGGAGCATTGTGTTCCTTTCCAGCCGAATTACATGCGAAGGTTCATATCGTTGCTTGTGTATCGACTTCTTGTTGTGCACAAAAGAAGATGCTGCTTGGGGTGCTGTAGAGGGCAACATTAAAGCCGTGCGTTGTGCGCCGGACTGAAATATTTAACGTTCCTTCGCTGTAGCACAGAAAACTGGTCGGCATCTTACATCAATACCTCAATATTCGAGCACGTCTGAGCACACAGCGCTGCAATACAGAAAACATTCGCTGTGTTTTGAGGCAATGGGTGGGGGGGGGGGGGGTTGCCTCCTCCGGTTATCTCATGAGGGGCTCCACCTTCTTAAAGCACACACAAGCCCCAACGTGCCCACAATGTGTGTGTGTGTGCTGGTGTTGATGCTATGGATGTATATATACGGGAAACGGTTGCCGTGGCGACAAAGGCGACGCTGGACGGTGCAAACGACATGGCGCCTTTTGAGTGACAAGCACAGATTTCTACATATTGGCTGCAAAGATTATTAGTCTCAACATCAGGGAGTTTCCTTCGGGCGTGCCAAGTAAGAAACAACCTCTAATTTGCTTTTATTGGTTGGTGGACATTAATTATCTCCTTGTAAACAAAAATTGTGGGTTTTATGGAGCCAAACAAACAACTTCCAAGCCCCATATCCATTCTGCTACAATGTAAATAAGAGCTTGTGCTTGTTTTTGGAAGAGTAAGGTGAGATTTTTCCCTCACGAGACGCCCGTAACAATGCTTTGTAGCATTTCGTGCCACCCCGTCGCTTTATGAGGCGGTCTTGCTTGCACACCGCAATGAGCAGCGCCGTTTGGGGGAGGCATTACCCGCCTTTTCGGCAGAGGAAACTAAGAAAAACGGGCTGACATTTTGACGCCATTGTACTCCACTGCCACGTCTGCAGGTGCTATAACGAGACAGGGGGAGGCGGAGCCAATCAGGATTCTCCACAGACTCTTCCCCTCGCCTGCCAGCTTTCTCCCGCCGTCTCTTTAGCGTCTTTTCTCTCCCCTCACTCTGTCTTCCTCTGACTGGCTCAGCACATAGTCGGCTGCTAATCCATTGAGGCTGAGGCTAACACAGGAGCTAATGAGATTAGGCCGCTGCAGGTTTCTCTTCGCCTTCCCTCTGCCCCGCGCTGCTCCTCATTTATCACAGACCGCTAATCTGGGCGCGCTGTTGTCTGTGTGACTTCCCTTTAGGGTCTTCCGCGCAAAACCAGTCAACATTTTCTTTTTGTTTCGAATCGTGAAAGGAAAAACGCAGCTGCATTTTGGTGCAATTTCTTTGCATTTTCGAGCGTGATTTTCACAAAAAAAAGGTCAAATTTCGGTTAATGTGATGGGCTTGCGGTAGCATGGAACAAAGGGCAACCTATTAAAATGCTGGAATGGAACCATTAAGAGGCATTTTTTAGTAGTGGCAAGGGTGCAGGTCAGCAGCATTATGGGAAAAATAACTAGACTGAGTGCAGGTACAGTCATAACAGGTCAAATTTAGGAGCGGATTCATAATATTCCCCCTGAAAATATTAAAGAGGCTCAGTGCACCACTTTCATATTTTGGTTCCCATTTACATTGATTCATGAATTTGATTTTCTCACCTCCGGCGGTGAGTCTACTGAGAAACTAAATGTACTCATGTAATTAGAAAGCAAAGAACCTATCCACATCTGCACACTTCTCTTTGTGTAAAAAGGGGAAAGGGGCGGGGTTAAAAGTTGTTGGTTTTATTCCAGTTTAATCCGTCTGCCCGGGTCGTCCCTTTGCTCACCGAGTCATTCAATCCAGCCCTCTCGACACCCCCGAGGCTTTAGTGTTGATTTGTTGTCTCTCTTTCCGCAGTGTAAGGAGAAACTCTGACTTGAACCCGGGAGAAAGGGTCTCCCGCCTCACCACCACTCGCTGGAATGCATCCAAAAAACTCTTTCTACTGGTTCAACCGTCCCTTAAAAAATTCCAGACCTGATCCCGGCTTTATTATCATGCACCATTAGAAATCCCTGCTGCCACACATCTGCAATTTTTTTTTGTATGGTGTTTGGATTTGGCTTGGTTTTCTTTCTCTCTTCATTTGTTTTCATTTTGGAGGTCATGTTTCTTGATGTCGAATCTGCAGACTATGGTGCTTTTCAAGTTTAATGAAAAAAAACAATCCCAAAACAAAAAAAAAGTTGTCTGATATGAAACAGAATAGTGTGTCTTTGTGCATGGTTGTGTAATTTAGCACGTGCACCATGCGTACCATCGATGTGAACGATGTTGCCCAGCTGTACTTTACGACACACTGTGGAGTTGCCAATGAAAAAAAAAGACAGATGTTGGTGAGGGGGAAAATTAGAACATCATCAAATCATGGCACAAAATGTTTTGGCAGCCAATCTCAGATTAGCCCTGCACTGACTGACAGGTGGCAGCGCATGTCGGGTCCATGACGACTCTGCAGCCTCGTGGAGCATCATGGTCAATTTTAGATTCTGATAGGGATTTGCCTGCACATCTGTGTCGGTGCGTTTACTCTTTTCATTATATTATATGTGTATGTGTGTGTGTGTGTGTGTGTGTGTGTGTGTGTGTGTGTGTGTGTGTGTGTGTGTGTGTGTGTGTGTGTTAAAAATGGTAGAAAAGACTTTGGTGGAATATGGTCACATGTAATTACAGTGATATTACACACAAACAGGCTGGCTGAAGGTCACATTATCATCCTAATGTATATGAGATCAATGGTAAATTTGAGATCAATGGTAAATCTACTGAACCTTTGAGTTGAATTTCATGCAATACTGTGCATGGAATAAATGAGTGTCTCTCCAGTGTCTGATTCTTTTAGCTTTCCCACACGCAAAATAAAACCTCTGCACTGCCTCGCCTTCATCGACATTCAGACCACTTATGAGCCACGATGGCTACGCAGACCAACAAATATGTGTGTGTAATTCCTCTAATCCATCCTGCTCCCTGCGAATGTCTTCTAGGCTTTTCCATGGGGTCTGTCTCACTGCCAGTGAGGCGGAGGGGGAAATGAACATGGCTTTACAAGCCGTGCCCACCCGGGGCTTTAATTAGAATGAAATCACTGGAATAAGCTTCGGCTACAAGCGGTAGAGTCAAACCAAGCCTGTGACGCATCGAGGACTGTGGCAAACGAGCTTTCTGTTTCATTCTGCATCCTAAATATTCTCTGCGTGTTTATTAAGATAAAGCTGGTGACTGCTGAACAAACTAGCATGTAAATATTTCTAATACGCCCTCCTTCCGGCTCGCTTTTTGGCTACACTTCCTCTCTGTCCGCTGGCTTCCCACGACCATTAAAAACCTCATAACCAACCAATTATAACCTTGCATTCATTCACATGAACCCTTGTTGGAAAATCACTGTGCTTCTTCCTCACTGACAAGAGTGTAATAAGCTTTGATTGAATGTTGTGGTGGGGGTCTGCTTTCCCAAGCTGTTGCTGATTAGAGCTCCTGATACTGACAGTGGGAAACCCCTGTGTCGGAGCAGGAGCGTTGTGATAGAGGGGCCGGATTTTGCTCGACTTGTGTGCACGGATGGGGGGAAAAAAAGGAAGCACGTCGTCCCCCAAGATAAGGCATGTGGTTTTTTGCACGTCGGTGAGGGGAGGGGAGGAGAGGAGAGAGGTGGGGGCAAAGTGAACATCTCCTGGTAATTAAGCGTAATGATCACATGAGTAATAACTAAGAGGGTCAAGGAAGAAGAGCTGATTAATCTCAGCGTCGGCTAATTAATTTATTAGGTGGTGCTGTGTGAAGCCCGGCCGACAAATCGATCACGTTTTCTCTGCAGCCGTGGAGATTTCAGGAGTGTCTGTGGTTGGGGGAAGTACAGGGGGTAGGGGGCCGCCCTAAGCTGGTCGCCTCTGACACCTACCTTCTGTTTCCGCCTCTCCTTCCGCTTGTCTTCGGTGTCCTGCAGCATCTTCTCCCTCCACAGGTCAAAGAAGTAGGACGGATTGGTGTAGAACTTCAGGCCTTCCTTCCCGTCATCCCTGCACGTACACACACAAAAGAATCTCATTGTAAGTTTCGGTTGCTGCTCTCGGGGGGATTACTTTCACTCCTTTTCCTGTAAAAACACAATTACGACATGATGTTTCCATGAGGCTCACTCTCCCACGGCCATTCGCATTGAATAAAGGTAATGCTGCGCGTATCGCTTTCACTATCCTGCGTAATCTCCCGCTTGAGCTTGAGAAATGCGGCCACACGCTTGCACGGTCTGTGTTAAAATGCAGGAGTTGCAGCCCTGTAGATCAATAATCGCTTTTCTTTTCTTGCAGCCTCGCCTCTCCTTACGCCACTTTTTTTCAGTGAATTAAACTCAATTTTTTTGCCGTTTCCTATTAATGACAGCTAGGGCTGAGTGATATATTGATATACAAATATATCAATATTTAAACGAGAATGAGACCATATTGTTTATATCCCTATATAGTATATCTGCTATAAATGAGAAGAAAATCTGTAATCTAATTTCAATAAGCCATTCATTTGTCAAACTCAACCAACAAGACTGGCAGATATTTTACTTTTCTTGTATTTATTTCAAAAAAAGATTTGCCTATTTTATTTGAGGGGCTATCTCTATTTGGATCATTACATGGAGCTTTATCATTTCAAAAAGGTTACTTCTGTTGTTATAAAGTATTCGTTATGTTTAAATTGTTATTTGAATAGCTGATTTGAACCAGTGAAGAGACATATTTATTTGACTTTGTCTGAGCATTTAGCTGACTTTGCAGAAAAAATATCAGGATATATATCGGCTAACATCACGCTTTATCGCCAATCGATATTACTCCACATTTTGCTCTAATTTCAGGTGTCTATGGGCTTCGTGGCCATGGGGGGGGGGCTGTGAGGGAAACATAAAAAGACTTCAGACAGACGTGGCTGGTTACCACTTCAAAGGCCTCACTCGAGAAGAAAATGATCACACACTGATGCCCAGATGTGCCATTCATAAATGTCATTTCCTATCAATTTGGATGGATGGAAAATTGCCCCGCTGACGTCTTACTGACTTACAAATGAGCAAAGTTTTGCGTGCATCGTCTGTAATTCACGTCACCTACTCTTTGCTCCCGTCTTTTGGGAATGCTGCTACTATACATGAAAGCTCTGACCTGTTACGTCAGACTTAAAGATGCTTTTGGAGCCGCCATCTTCTCTCGTGGAAAAAGCACACAAAAATGTTCTTGGCACATCGGAAAAAGCTTTTTAATCAGGATTCAGGGGCTGAATAACTGGAGTTGGAGGATTACAAAGTCATTTATTTTCTGATTACGATAAATCTAGGCTGTTGTGTTCACTTGAATGATGTTATTGAATAAAAACTCTAAAAATACTACACGGATCAATTCATTATGTTGCTTAAAGGTCATGCAAAACGGGTATTCGAGGGCGTCTTTGAAACAACCGGCCATCAGTCATCGGTCCTGACTCGAGAGTACAGTAAGCTCACTGTCCTTGGATTGGTGTCACGCTTTTGGGGAGGCAATTATGCGACGATGCAGATGATAAGAGCAAGAAGCCGGCACATGAAAAGGAAAAGCTTCAAAAGGCAGAGCAGGAAGTTTAATGATATTCAGCACAACAAAGGGGGAAGAAAATAGAATTCGGCTATGGGATAAGGCAGAGGGTGCGCGCAGAGACGGCGTACGTGTCTATTTGTGTGTGTGTGAACTCTATGCATGGCTGTTGCTCTGAGGTGTGCATTTGCTTTGCTTGTGTGAGTGATGGAGAGAAAAGTGTGTGTGTGTGTGTGTTTGTGTGTGTGTGTGTGCCACAGCTGTTGCTCCGGGGGGATTTAGAAGCCCGGGGGTTTCCCGGGGAGCCTCCCGCTGCGTTGTGTGAAGAGAGGGGACAACATACAGAGTGANNNGGGGGGGGGCGCAGCTGCAAAGGTTTTAAATTATGAATTGGCTCAGTGAAATATTTGGCTGTGATAATCTCAGCTGCCCACTGATGTTCAAACCAACTCCGCCACGTGAATTATTGAGCAGAAACTATAAATCAGCTAAAACTCGCACAGAGTATTTCAACATCTACTTTTCTCTCCCTTCAGCACACACACACACCAGCCATCGCGGCAAGTAACTGACCTTTTCGGCTAATGACGCACATGGGTTTTCACATCTAACTATCAGCGTTAAATCTCTCCGAGCCCTCCACGCCGAGACATTTAGAGAGCGGTGAACGGGCGAATCAGACACCTGCACCTGCTTCTCTCCCCGGGGCTGGCCGGTGTCGAGGCCCGGAGTAACAAACACTCCCGTGACTGCCTTACATGCCCAAAATTAAGAGATCAGCCTCTCTGGCCGTCTCAGTCAGCAGTGGGACCGTCGCACAGACTTCCTGTACTGGAGGAGAAATAATAATAAAGGAGTGTGTGCGTGTGTAGATCTTTTATGGATTATCTCTCGGCTTACTCCATCACTCTTCAGGCTCCAGGCGGACACCTGGTCTGAAGACTCGTCTGCACTCAAAATACTTTTTCCACATAAACTCTCTTTTCTGATTTTGGTTGTTGCTGCAGTTTGTGTTGGAGAGCACAATAATAATAGCAGCTGGAATCGAAGGCCATCAAGATGCGTTTGTGTTCAAAAAGTAGGTTGTTTTATTTTCAATAGAACAAAAATGCATATTTCCGCTCCCTTGTCTTGTTTTTCACTCTTTCGAAACAGAGAGTCAGGCTGAGCTGTGTTTAAGGCTACATCCAAGAACAGCAGCATCCTAAACCGGCTAATTGATTTAATAATATCGTGGGTGTGTGTCTGCGGTTCCAAACATGAGGTCAGACCTGTAGGGCGTGAGGATGTTGAGGGGCGGCGGCTCCTCGCAGGCCTGGAAGGTCTCCTGCATCGGGATGGGCAGCGACTGGCGGTCGAACAGCTGCTGGTCCTGAATGGTGGAGCTCCTGAAGGCCTTCCTCATGGTGATGTCCTGCAGGGACACTGGGGGGATGGAAAGGAATGTTGTTTGAGAGATCTGTGTTTGATCAAACACTTCACCAACAGACTCTCCCTGTGATGACAACAATAACCATTTGGCTCCATCCCGCCATTATCAGTCACAACGGAGCGCCGAACCCCATTAGAAGCCACTAATCATCCTCCCTCGAGCTGACGTCGCTGTAATTGGCTAACTCTCTATTTCCCCCAAAGCAGACATAGAGATGACAGCCGGAGCTGAGCCGGGCTGGTCTAAGGTTGCCTGTGAGCAGATCTGGGAATAATTGACCTCCTTTCATAAAGAGAAGAGTTGACATTTTCGCAGGGCAAAAGAATAACGGGAGGAAAATCGATACCGCACTGCTGAAGCTCTCAGAAAAGAGTTTTTGGAAATAGCTGAGGGGAAGAAGAAGGAAGAAGGGGAAAAAAACCCCCGATGACACTAATGCTAACCCTCTATCTGCCGGGGCCGAGCTGAAACTGTGAGTCGTGGAAAGAAATCCAGAGTGCTGCAACCGGGTTTGAATTAAACATAAGGAGGTGACAAATGGATACACTTCGCCACCATCCAGGGAAGTCTAAAAAAGTCATGTGGCGTATTGGAAAAGCATTTATAGGCCTCTATTATTAGCCTTTTTTTTGCAACAAACAAAACAATGAGACAGCCAACTGCAAGCCAAAACACCATCGCAGTCCAAAAATGAGACATTTTACTCCACAAGCACCCCCGGTTATGTCTCATATTTCCCTCCACTGCTGCAGGCCGGGTAATGACTTGCACAGACTGCCGGTGTGCAAAGAGGGGCGAGCCACCTGAGGCCCCTGAAGCCTCATTATTAACAAAGCAGCACGGGCGAGCCGAGCTGGGGTAAGTAACACTCCGGGAGACGAGCAAGAGAAAATATAACACCGCGCAGACACAATAGAGGGACGGAGAGGAGGAGGGAGGAGGGCGAGGGTTCATGGTAAAACAAAGATTTGCAGGGGCAATCGAGGGGGGAGGGAGAGCGGACTGTCAGACAAAACAAACATGCAAAAAAACGAACAAAAAAACAACACACTGACAGTTGTTTCTTTCTGTCGGATACAAAGAGCACAAGCAAGGTTTCCTATGAGGAAAGCTGATCCGACCCAGAGGGTGAGTTACGCTTCGTGGACGGCGGTGTGGAAAAACTCAAGCCGCCGTTTAGTCAGCGAACACACACAGACACACAGACACACACACACACACACACACACAGACACATACACACACACAGACAGTGCAGGAAAACACCTCATGATGTGTCAGCGCCGGGCCAAAGATGGTCTAAATCTGGACTGAATCTGAACAATCCTTTCAGAACCTTGCTTACACGTATTCGGAAACTTTTCTTGTGATGGTTATATTTACAGTGGCGTCACAATTAAGCTACCCCTGGGATCATCATCACGAATTTGATGACTTTAGACTCGAATCGACAAAATGTAAAGAGTCTTGGCTTGGACTTTAACATCAATAACTTGGACTTGAGCGTTTTGACTTGAAAAGATTTGCTTCTCTCCCCAAAACCCAAAGATTATGCATGTTCAAATTGCTCGCTCAACAGCTCTCTCTGTGTGTATACGCTATATTTGCATCTTTCTGTGTGTCTGCGCTGTCGGCACAACATCCAATCAAATTAGATCTACGTTGTTTTGAGCCGACAGCGTGCATCCAATCAGTTTGTTTTGACTGTTTGCTGTTGTTTTCACTTTTTTTTTTTCTTCAAATTTGTTTGAGAATTTTCATGCAATATTTCTTACGATAAATACAGATTTTAAAAGCATACAGAATTTGTGTTAAATGTTTTACTCTGTTGTTGAAAAGACTCGAAAGGACTCGAAACTCCAACTGTAGGACTTGACCTGAGACTTGTCTGTCTTGACTTGGGACTTGAGGGCAAAGACTTGTGATTTGCATAACAATGACTTGGTCCCACCTCTGGCTCGTACTAATTGAGAGACCTGAGAAGTTTATCCCAAGCGTATGGGATGGGGAGATGAGAGAATGTAGAGGGAGGAGATTGGAAAGCAGACATAAACTTTAGCGCTGTTTTAAGATGCCTTTGTGCTCCCCGCTGGGCATTTCCTTCTTTTTTTTTTGGACTCCTTTCCACGATCGGGTCACAGTCAAGGTCGGAAGCTCCGGGGCACCTGGAGTGGGTGCCAGCGCTCCACTCCTCGCAGCTTACAAATTTACAGAATAGATCTGCAGAGGCTGCTAAAAACACGCTCCCGGGGGGGAGGGCAGAGGTGGCCGATGCCTGTCAATTTGGATGCCGTTGAGTGCTTTATGCAGAGCAAGGGAGCGAGTGGGCTGTCAGATGGGGTGACAAGTAAGGGCGAGCGCTACAAATAAGAGCGGAGCAACGCAGGCGTGTGTGTCGGGATGCGTTTAATACAGAGTGGGGGCCGGTTATGAACCTCAGTCAAGCAATGCTGAGCACCGAGATAGGAAGACCGTCTCAATCAATGAGGGCAGGGATACAGAAGGTCCTTGCTTGATCGGTAACACACACACACACACACACACACACACACACACAGGGATGGATATCTTAACATGACGCACTACATCGCAATTACAAAGTGTCACAGATTGAGACAAACTACCAATTAAAACCATTTGGGGGAAGACATTTAGCTAAATACAAAGATGTGAATATGCATCCATGAGTGAATGTGTGAGTGAGATGCTGTGAGTGTAAGTGTAAATCTGAGTGTGTGTATGTGTGTGTGTGTGTGTGTGTGTGTGTGTCAGGTGCAGTGGCAGTCTCTGATCCCAGCCCCTGTGATGCTCCTTATCAGTCAGCGAGTGTTGGGTAGTTTATCTCGCTCTCTCACATCTCTCTGGAAGACTAGATAGCATCTAGCCAAAGCACCGTCAATCAAAGGTGAGGCGGGTGGGGGTGAGGGGGGATTCCCATCACACACACACACTCCTTCAGCTTCTCTCAAAGTTTCAGGAAAAACGCGCTCTCCCTCTTTTCATCCGCCGCGCTTATAGATATGCAGCCCGTGGCGCCACAGATAAGAGCAGGCCAAGGCCAAGGCATCTCTTACCATGTAGCATTTCTCTCCTCTTGTACCTTGATGCAAATGTTGTCCTATATCCCCCCCCCCCCGAACACTCCTCTATCATTTTCTCTCACTTTTTCTCAACCAGTTCTTCTTTTTTATGATCGTCTCACTGTTTGCGACTCGAAAGCCCTCTGGTTTTGGGATTCCTCAAACATACTCCGTGCAACATTAATATAATTGACTTATGCTACATATTTTGCTGAGTAGTGTTAACCCGCATGTGTCCGACAATATTCAAACCGTGAGAAATTTGCAATTCAAATTCTCTGCACAAGGTAGCACCATTCCATTTCTGCCGATATCCCCACTTCCTTAGCTGTAACAATATGGCAGTTTTTTCTGCAACACAGCACAACCTTATCGTTGGACTGCATGCCATTTTGCTACACGTAATCCAGGAAGGGATATAATTCATTGATATGATATTTTAATAGTGAGCAGGTGAACATGATGTGCCGCCATGATTAGTGGCTCGTGCCAGTTGCTGGACCGCTAAGTGCAAACCGTACAATGTAATTTCCAGGAGTTTTATATGTATGTATATATATATATATATATATGTTTTCACATTTTTTTTTACATTTACACGAACAAAGACGCCTCTTTGTGTTTTTAAGGAGTTTTTTAGAGGGAGCAAAACAGAATGAGAGAGATGAGGCGGGGAGATACGGAAAGGAATGTAACAAGTGCCAGGAGAAAATAAGAGCAGAGGAAATGAAACAAGCACAGGGAAAAAAGACAAAAACAACAGAAAACGTAAATACCGAAAGATCAGGAGTTCATGTGAAAACACGGAGAAGAGAGCCGACAATTGACTAGCTGGCAGACACAGAAAAACAGAAAAAAGATGTTTGATGGAAAAGACTAATAGAAGAAAAGAGCGAAACAGAGAGCAAGAGAGAGAGAGCATGGAGTACATAAAGAAACATTCAGAGTCCAGAGGGACTTTTGTGGCCCTCCGTAATAGCCTGCAGCCAGTGCGGTGATATAACGCCACCATTAAACAGGGGATACAGGCCATTAGTTTGGCCGGTCAGAGTGATCGGAAAGGGGAGTCTGACAGCACACAAATAGCATTCATGCAAGATGGAGGAAGAGCAGAGATCAATCAGAGAGATGAGAGGGGGGCCATCGCTGACAACAAAGGCAGGGGTGATGTTGTGTGTGTGTGTGTGTGTGTGTGTGTAGGGGCGCTCGCAGCGGTGAAGGGTGAAGCTGAAAGGCCAGAGAGAGGGACAATACCCTTCAGAGGCTACACACTGGAAGGAGTGTGCATGAGCCGAGTGTGTGTGATGGAGTTAAATCCACGTGATGAAGCGCTTTTGACCTCAGCCACAGCTCCGCCGCCGTTTTCATCACGGTGAGGACCGCCTCTCCATCACGCATCGCTCCGACCTTCACCCGCACATCAGTCATCCACCATATCACGCACGGTCGTCCTCAATCTTCGGGCCGATAACGAGTGGGCTCGCTTCGCCGTGCATTTTGATGCCATGTTTGAAACTTAGAAGTCTACAGGTGAGCTGGTGGTGCTTATCGGATGAGCAGGACCGATGTAAATACTCGCAAGACGGTGACATTTTCATTGCCTGAACCGCAGTCACGATGAATCACCACAATGTACATCTAATTTGTCAAGGCAAGGTTAAGTTTAGACCTTGAATATCTGTTTATAAAATTTTGTTTACAGTATTCCCTTATAAGTTGAATAAATCACTCATAAAGGTAGTATTTGTACGCTAGCTCGAGCTCATCCTGGTGTGATCAATCACCACATCATCACTATATTCATTCGTTATCTATTTTTCCCTATTACTGAAATTTGGAGCTGTCCCAACAATAAACGTCTGGGTAAACACAAAGCGAGTGTCGTGATATCAATTTTCACAAGCGCTCTCAGGAAATCTAGCTCACTGCAGCAATTCCCTTCAATGATTTTACATCTGGATCTACAACTTGCAGCAAGCGCAAGAATAGATTTGTCAGTTAAATCCTAATTGGCCATTAAGAGTTTCAAAGAAGCTCGGGGAGGCGCGCGAATAGGCTTTTTGGACACCATCTGTAAAAGATTGGCTCTCCCTTCCATCCTAAGCGACCCTCATCCTCCCCCCATCCTCCCCCCATCCTCCCCCCAGCCTCCCCCCAGCCTCCCTTCCATCCTCCCACCATCTGATTTATGGTCCTTCCTCGCCCACACTCTCCTTCTCTCCTCCTCCTCCAGTGCAGACCTCGAACTTGCACGGACAATTACCAGCCGTATGCTCGAGCTAAAAGCCTTAAACGCAGCACGGCAGTATATTGTTTGAAAGTGTGACCTTAAAGAGAGAGCGGGAGTGGAGGGTTGGGGAGTGGAATTTCCAGGAAACTTCCCTTTGGCGAGCTCACAACACACAGTTTCTCCAGTGAACGCAACAACAAATCTACACTGGATAATAAGTGCAGGGGGGAAAGGTGAAGTTTGCCATCTCGCAAATGTATAAACAAAAAAGTCTAGTTAGAAATCAGTGTGGAGGAGTTGAAGCGAACGGGAAAATCTGCGCAACCTACAGAGGAGCCTGGCAGAAAAAAAAAGATTCTGCGGTACAATTCCTTTACACTCCGCTGCTTTTTTGCTGCAGTGCACCGTGTTACACATCCATCCCTCTATCCTTCAATCTTTCTTCCCCTACACAACCCCCCCCCCCGACCCCCACCACCACCACCACCACCACCCCACTTAAACTGCAACAGAGATGATCCTTATCCACTGTCTCTCAAGCCAATACCTCAGGCTGTGGAGGAGGGTAGGGGAGGGGAAAATAAATTAGGAGATAAATCCACAGACCACATGCGCTTGTACACACACACACACACATCTCTGGGACATCAGAAGAATAAGAACAAGCAGCCTTCAGACAAAACTGCACAATGCCCGCCTTTGTTGTCATCCATAGACATCTATTATTTGCAAAGATGCACACCAATGTGCTGATATCAGCAGAATGGGGAGGTTTGCCCTTCAACCTCTGCAGGATATCTTTACTGCCAGAGAGGCTCTTGTGCAACAGAGCTCTACCATTTGGTCACACACACACCACACAATTACCCAATTAGCTCAGTTAAGAGAATTGGGGCGAGGAGTGGTGGCGGAAGCAGAGAGGAAGGGGCAGCGCTGGAAGTGAGAAGAATCTGAAAAAAATGAAAAAATAAAAAAAATAGGGTGCAGAGCAATCCAGAGGCTCCATGAAGGGAAGAAAAGATAGCGGCGGACAGACAACAAACAGGGAGATTAGGACAAAAAATTGTGTGATTCCGCAGAAACAATTTGCCGGCTTGTAAAGGGGAAAAAAAAAAGCTCCAAAAAAGCCTTTGCTTGAATCGGCAGAAAAGCAGGTGAGCTGCGAGTACGAGCCGGCATCATTTTACTGTTTCCAAGTCAGTGACAGAGAAGCAGTTATAGTAGCATTGTGCTGAGCCGTAAACACACCGCCGGCCCTTCGGGGGGAAAAAAATTGACACCGTGCCTTGGAGCGTGGTATTATACTGCTGTGATTCTCTCTTTTTAACTTCTCAACAACTGCACTTTCCCGGAGCCATGCAGCGGTTCTGTCGTCCTCCTCTCTCTCTGGCTCATGGGAAGATTATTACATTTCTTTTCTTTTTTTGGGGGGGGTAGGGGGGGGGTTATTGCTCCCACAGCCCGCCCTCAGATCTGTTTTCTGCTAACAAAGAAAAGGGCCCTCAGTGGGTAAACGAGCGGCCTAAATCTGGCGGGAGGTTTTGTAAAGGGGGGCTGGAGGAGAAAAATGACACAGCCTCGTCGCTGCCCGTTCCTTTAATAACAG
>CAESWR010000057.1:1339870-1359693 GCA_903171835.1 Mullus surmuletus | reverse complement strand
ATCACACACACACACGCACGAGACACACATCCAATTTTGTGCTGTAACAAACACAAGAGGTAGGAGTGGAAATGGAGGAAGGAAAGAAGTGATGAGTTAAGAGCGCGTGTGTGTGTGTGGGCGTGTGTGTGTGTGTGTGTGTGTGTGTGTGTGTGTGTGTGCGCTGCGACACTCACATTCTTCCTCTTTGGGGTCCAGCTGTGTGACACTGATGGAGAGGCGGTCCACACGCTCCTGCAGGGAGTTGACCCGGAAAGAGAAGGAGTGGGCCTCGTTGAAAAGCTCTCCAAACAAGTCTTCTGCATATTTACCTGCAACACACACACACACACACACACACACACGCACGCACACACACACACGCACACACACAGAAAAACACTGCTTATTAATCACACACAAGCAGAAACATCAAGTCATTACTGGTTCTGTATGCGGCGATAATGAGACGAGCTGTTCATTCCCTAATACCTAATATTTATTCAGCTTCCTCTTCTTGGCAGAACATCTCACTTCCTGCTCATGTGGTTAAAAATTTCAGACCAGATTTGAGTGGTAAGCTGGCACTGCCGGCAGCTCGGGGGACTTTGCCGCTCAGGTTCTTTTTTTTTGGAAAAGACAGACTGAGAAATCCTTTATCGGGAACGTCCAAGCACTGATATTCCTCTGTGAGGCAACGTAGTTTAAGAGGAAATTTCGCAATTAGTCCTATCAAGAGCTGCTGGATGGGGGCGGTGGTTGGGGGGGCTGTCAGTGCTGCATCCCGAGGGCACACTGTAGGCTGACGAATGAAGATATGATTTTCTGAGATTTTGTTAACAAAAAGGAGGTGATGTGACAGCAGAGTAACTCGAAGCTAATCTGTGGATGAACTCCCGGTGTTATACTTTAAATTGGGGGTCCGAGGCGGAAAACTGACACTTTTCTTTCTTTTTTTAAAATTCAATTTGTTTAATGGCAACAATTCAGATACATTTCACCATTCTCTTGTGATTATTGCAAATTCTGTGCTGCTAAAATGTGGGCTCTGACTTATTATTCCGCAATGTCCTTTTTTAGGGACTGATTTATTCTTTTCAGTTATGATAAATCTGAGTGGATTCATGCGCAGACTGCGTCAATTGGCCTTCTTTATGAGTCAAAAAAGCCAAATTATGCGAAAGTAAATGCTTCATAAACGGTGAAATCTGTCTGGAGTTGATATGCTGACTTTCTGACTGTCCCAAAGGGGCAGTCATGATGTGCAGTCGCTTTAATCATTAAAATTTCTAATCATATCCAAATTTCTTTTTCCTGCTTTGATGAGATGTTCCATCTGGGACTGGGCTTGTTGACAACACTCTGATTTCATAAACTTCAGGAGAATAATCCAAATAATCTCTACACTTTTATTTGAGAATTAAAAAGCAGGTCTCTGAATAACAATGTGCAGAAGAGACTGAAAACTCACACACTGAGAAGTCGCCAATGACGACTATGCGGGAGAATGTGTGTGTGTGTGTGTGTGTGTGTGCGTGCTGCTCCAATACTGACTGAGGCTGCTGAGCTGGCGGATGACGTTGGCCAAGGAGATGTTAGTCACACACTCCAGCTCGTTCTTGATGTTCCTTGGCAGCACTGTGTGGCACAGATGCCTGGGCTCGATGGTGCGCTTCACCAGCGGCATCCTTCTGCTGCAAAGCCGCTACCTAGAAGGGTCGGGGGAGAAGAGTGAGACATTAAAACCTTCGCTGCAAACCTTGTGATTTCAAAAGCAAGACGGCCGGAGAGGAGAAAACACTCATTTCGCTGATTGCCACCACACCCTCATTATCCCGACAGAGGGGTGAGGCAGAGCGGGGGGAGAGAGAGGGAGAGAGAGAGGAATGATGGGATGATCTGCGCTGAAGGGTAAAAAGGGCACAAGGGGGGGGGTCATTATGAGTGGTCTGCTTAAACAGACCTCAGCACTGTCTGCCCACTCCTAAAAGCTAACGGCATTGCGGCTACAGTACTGGCCAAGTAACATCTGCTACTGGTACTCATAATGGCACCGCAGAAGAAGAAAGGTGAAAGCTACAGGAATATACATTCTGCTTTTGCAAATAACAGAATGGACTTTCATGATCTAATAACTAGGGGTGTACGGAAATATTGATATACGAATATATCGCGATACTTTAGGAAAGGATACTGTATCAATATTTTGTATTTTATATTTCATCAGCTGTTTGCTTGGTGACAGCGGTTTTGTGTTCTATTATACCTCCAACCACTAGTTGGCAGCAGACTCAGCCATTTTGCTTTCCCCCTCCTTTCACTCCTCTCCTATCACTTGACAAAAGGATCTCACAATACCTCAGGTTTTTGGGAAAAAACATTGCAATATATCGCGTTGCTTATAGTATCCCAAAATATCGCAACATATTGTATCACCACTCCTGTATCAGGATATGTATCATATAGCCAGATTCTTGCCAATGTACACCTCTACTTATAACTGTACAAAGGTACGTTTGTTTATTGACCTCCTTCTGACAATAAAGTATCTATATGTAATGTTTGCCATGTTTTCTTTTATTATCTTCTCTTTGTTCGCTTGCATTGTAAGTTGCACTCAAGCTTTTTCCATTCAAATGGAGGGAAGCAAGTACCTGCTAACAGCTACAATGGCAAACTCCCAACAGCTGTTGTGAGACATTAACACTGAAAAACATCAACTTGCTGATGGCACTCACAGAAAAAAAAAAAAATCAAGCACCATCTTTCTGTACTGCTCCTTCTGCGATAACACTGGTTAATCACGCTAACAACTCAGTTTGTCATTGTTCCGGTCTGTTTTTAATCAGAGCGGGTGAGATGGAGATCAGGTGGTCTGGCTGAGTGGGCTTGACAGCGATAGGATCTCATTAAAGAACTGATTGGAGCTTAAGTGACGTCCGGCTTTTAATAACCCTCCGCACTTCACGGTGATGCTGTGCCTTTTTGTTTCGGGAAAACTATTGACCCTGTCTGTTGAAAAAAAAAATGTAGGTTGAGGTGGTCTATCGGAAGTGGATGGTTGGAGAGGAGAGATGGGCGAGGAGAGAAGGAATCCAGGAATGCAGCTTTGTTGAAATGAGTCATCCTGGAAGCGTCTTAAATGGGGACATCGATACCCGTAAAAGGACGGAGGGAGAACTCGCACCTTTTACAGCTCGCTAAAACGGGTTTGAACGAGGTGCGCAAATGGCGTTGCTGTGACACAGAACCCAAACATAGCGCTCCACACCCACCCACCTTTTAAATAGTTTCTACTCATGCCTAAAAAACACGCACATACACACACAATATCCTCTAGTAATCTCCAAACGTACAGCTGCACACTTTGCTCCTGACCTCTTGACCCTTACTGCTTACTGACATTTTGTGCAACCTTTAGGTAGCCTTGGTAATTCTGGAATAACAGCCTCCCCCCCTCCCTCCCCCAACCCCCCTGATGTTTTACTTGCAGCCTGAACGGAGGTCCTAACATAAAACACGGTCTCCACACACTCGCTCACGCACACCTGGGTGCAAATCACGTGCCTAATTGCAGCATCCTGTGCGTTGCTATGGGAAGTCTGCATTGTTAATAAGCATTATCTTATGAATAAATCCATTTCTATATTAATTCCATCAAGAATTCTGAGAATCAATCAAGCATTTCTTTCTAGAATTTGACCATTCTGAGAATAATGTGTTCACATTTGGTCCTAATCCCTCTTTACATTTATCCCAATTGCATATAATTCTAAGAAAAAACTTTAATCTTTAAGATATCTAAGCTTTCGTAGAGATTTATTATGTTTAAACATCTATCCTCAAGTTTAATAGATGGTGTTTAGAAATTGATTATTACAGTATTAGAGGTGGACACACTGAATCACAATCAAATGTTTAACACACACTCGCACACGGTTTCGGTCAACATGACAGGCTGTTACGTTTATCCCAGAATCCTCACTGCAGGTCGAGGGCTTAAGAGGACTTGCACTTCCTCCTTAAAAGGGAGGCAAATCAGACATGCGTAAAAGTGATTTATGCACACACAAAATGAGTAACACCTGGTCCACACACACACATGTGCACATGATGACAAATGTATCTGCTGGGCAGTGTTATCGCACCCCCCCCCTCCCCCCGCCCGATGTGCCCCCTCGACCTCTTCAAGGCTACACTCCCCTCTTCATCTCTTTGTAAAGGCATGCATTGTCTTCCTTATGACCTTCCTCTCTTCAAAATCGGGTCAATAGTTATTTCCCAAGGATAGTTATTTTTCATAGGGACAAGAATATGAGTCATTTAATAATTTTTCAAGTGACATTTAAAAAAAGGAATGAGAAGCAGACTTAAAATGCGACAAGTAGATGGCAGAGACAGGGATGAAAAGAGACAAATCTTTCGGCCACAGCCTCGATTTTTGCTCTTGCCCACCTGAACTCTGGCAGCTTCTCAAACGGCAGAAATGTCAGTCACTTATTTGTTATCAGATAGAATTCAAGAGTGAGCACAAAGGCCCACCCAAGAGGTTAATGCTCTTCCTGCAGTGTCCTTTTCTTCCACTGATGGGGGAAAAAAATCAAAATAAAGCATAGTGCAATATTTAGGACCATTTGATACAATATAATTCACTTGAATAATACATTAGAACTCAAATATCGCCCAGAAAAACACATCTTCACCAAATTCCATGGGTCTTCCTCGGCCTGTGTTTCCCCCCGCGAGAATTTGCTGCATCATTTTTTAACACTAGGAAACTAACTAGCTAACAAGAGGCTATTTAAACGCATCGTCCTTGGCGGAGGTACAAAAATACATTAAATTAGGATGACGACTCTTTTCCATAACAGTATATTAGGCGCAATTACACTTATTTGTGATGTGTCTCGGCACGTTATTAGAGAGTAAACAAAGTTAGCCCATGCCGCTGTTTTGAAAAAAAAAAAAAAAAAGGGGGGGGCGTTTGCACGCCTGATAAATGACTGCTGCGGACATATGCATGCCTCCGCTAATTGGATGCAAGCAAACTCGCGGCCGCCGTCCGTGGGAAGGGAAGAGAAGGTTTTCCTTTGTGCAGATGTATCCTCAAGCACACAAACATTTGCCCCACCGAGGTTTCCCTACTATCTGACATGACGTGATGCCATATGACAGGGCGGCTCTCAGGAGAACGCCGCTGTCATCTCACGCATTCCCACGAGGAACCGCTTACACATCTTCCCAGTTCCACCGGAGAGAGAAGGAAAGTGGAAGAGACAGCGAAACAGAGAGGCAAACACCGGAGGACACAATAATCAAACCCATTTAAATAAATATATATTTTCTTTTTTAAATCACAGCGAAGATGGACTCGCCTGGGAACAGCAGCTTGCCTCATGCATAAAGCAGCACAAACAACTCAAAGAACAAAAGGATCGCGCTACAAAGAATGTTCCGTCATCAGAGGAACACAAGGAGATCAATGTAAACAGGACAAAGTCGCGAATCGCTTTTTTTCCTCTCCTTCAATGAAACAACGAAAGACTAGGCTGGACAAACAAAGGTACAGTGGGTAAAAAGACAGCCAACAGAAGCAGGCGTGACTTTTCCACGCTTGTTCCATTGTCTTCCATTTGGATGCAGCAGTGGAAGAAAGTGGTTAATGGTCCTCACAAGCCCGTGCACTGGCGGGGCTCCGCTCAGACTGGAGATGGAGGCGCCGCGGAGGAGCTAATTGCTTCTAGTTTAAGCAAATAGAAAGACAGGCTGACTGCATGTAAGAGCGGTGTGCGCTTGTAATTACCGAGATGCTGATTTGAGAATAACAAGTGGTGTAAACGCAAAGTAGTGGAGCTGATATGCTTTTACTAAAGCTGGGAGGATGATGTTAAGGAGGTATTTGCATACAAATGTGTTTTTTAACATGTTTGCACAAATAAAGGTCTTTGAGGAAAGACGGGATGGTTCGCAGGAGAAAGTTTTCTTATGATTAGAGAGCAGAGCGAAATAAATGGATGCATGCAACACTTTTCCAACAAGGTTTTGTTTTGTGCGAGCATACGACCACTTATGATCAATAATGTGATCGATCTCGACGTATGAAGGATTCCAGATATAAGGAGACTGAGATCATTTCAAATTGTCAACTGATGATAAAAAGTTAAATCTGTGTAAGAAAACTTCCACTGCAGGTAAAAGAGGCACGATATCACCCCGTTGCGTGTGAACATCCAATAAAAATCCCTACTGGTTCCCTTCCCCTCTGCTTTACTTTCCTCATGAGGTCCGCCGGACGGCTGAGTCTATTCACTCCCTTGGCACTGACTGTACTCGCACTTTTTTACGGTCCATTCAACCCGGGTGGTGCTTCCCACTGCCACCTATCGCCATAGCAACGGCTGCAAGGGGATGTCATTGGTCACTTTGTAATATCCCAAGAGAGACAGCGGATAGGAAGGAAGGGGGAGGGGGGAATGGGTGAAGCAGACCGAGAGCGGGGCTGTGTGTCCAAACGCTGAGCGGAATTGGGGATCGCTTGTCCTTTGTGGGGTGAGGGGAGGGGTGAGGTGGTTGGTGAGGGGTGGGTGGCACGTGCCGGAGAGCGAGAGGGGGGGCCTCCACTGGTGCGGCTCATTGAACTCGGGACAATATGTCGAGCAAGAGGTTCTAATGAATCCTAATGGAGCATTTACTCACTCACGCCGTCGCACAATGCGTCCTCGGGCCTCTCAATACGCTAGAGGTCAAGGGCCTTTTATCCCGGGGGCTTAGCATAGACACCCCCCTGCCTCTCCCCACAATTAGCATCATCCTAAAGCAACCTTTCGGCTCAACACATGAGCAAGAACAACATGAAGAAAGCAAGAACATGGCCATACATTAAACATGAAAAAGGATCACACAACAAACATCCTACAGTGATGCAATTTCTTTTTAGCACCCCGGTGATGCGGTTCTTGGGTCTTCCTTTGTGAAACTTTTTTTTTCTTTTTCTAAATCACAGGAATCAAAGGGCAGTGGAAATGGTTAGCACTGAAAACCAGCGAGAGAGAGAGAGATGAGATGAAATGCCCTGCTGAAAATAAAGAGAAATCTTCACATTAACTGATGTAAAATTCATGGCTCGCAGATTAAAAGTCAGATGCAGCCCAGGGGGGTGAACACACACTGGGAGCTGTCACAATACAGAATACATGCATTAAGTGTGTAACCACAGGAGCTCCTCCCACCCCCCCCACCCCCTTTAGTTATGTACACGGCGCAAACGAAGGGAAGGGTCAATAATTCTTTTCCTCTGAGCCAAGTCATGACAAGTGACACATGCTGTAAAATGGCCGTATTCTCAAATTAGGCAGAGGAATCTGCACTGTGCCACTGTGGACCTGATTTTCCACTTCCACCTCAAACAGCTTCAAAACATAAAAAAATACCCCAGATCTCTAATCAGGGAAGCTGGCACGAGCCGCAGCAGCCAATGGCGGAGCGAACAGAGATCAAACTGGCACGGCTCTCCAGCAGCTGGTTTAAATCAGTGATGCAGATTCGCAGTGCAGGACGGAGGAGCCGCTCATTTATCATCAAAAACAAAGCGGAGAAGGAAAAAAAAGGAGGATGGAGATCGCATGCCGCCACCGTGGCTTCCTTTGGCTTGTTGAAACTTTTTCTTCAAGGTAAAATAATGTCCATCTTTTTGTTATTCTAATGAGGCTGTTTTACTGCTATTGGTCCTTTCATTTTCCCTCTCATCCATTTGCACATGAATTCCATCTTTCGTCCCCTTAGAAACCAGAAATAAGATAATAAAAATGCTGCCTACACCTGAAGCAGATGTCCTTGAGAAGTTTGGAAAAGAATTTGATGTTTTGGATGGTTGATGAACTGGGTATGGATAATGCAAGCTGAAGGCCTGATACCAGATCACCCAGGATTTGCGCTGTTGCCCGCCCCATCGCGCAGCCTCTACGTGGACCTGGCTGGGTGTTTAAGCCGCTTTTCTGCAAATTACTGGGTAGAACGTCTAACAGTGGGCTGCAACCGACAATTATAGTGACTTTCCAAAACTGACAATTCAAAAAGCACCCATGCTTCATGCAAGACTTGTGTGCAAAGGTAACAAACGTGGGCGGGTACAGAGGGGCTAAAGAGGCGGTGTTTGTTTTCAAGCCGGAAACTGAAACAAACAAGCCAGTAAACACATCAGCGACAGGATGCGAAGCCCAGTCGCATGCAGGCTACTCCTATTTAAAGACTATTTGTATGACACAGTGTGTACGAAGCGCAGGTGCATCATCTGCATACTCAACCATCCATGAAAAACCTCTGCGGTAACATCCAGGTACAGTATTGTAGCATCAAGCACCATTCCTTTGGTCTCAGCTGTCTTCTAATTTATTTATTTTTTGAAACTCTCCTTTTTATAAGTTTGGTCACAGATCCACTATGAATGAATCAGAGCTTGTAATCAGAGGGTTACTGCTATGCCCTTGTCCAAGTCCAAGTCCAACAGGCTTTCTGAACACCCAAACCTTCCAACCTGCTTCGACGTTACCGCTTGCTCAGAGATGAAAATTTCATGTCCCAATTATTCCGGTCTTGGTGGGGAACAGCCTCTCAAAACTGACAGGCGAGGGAAAATCTCTACAACTGTGGGGCGCACTACCTGTAAGGGTTGCCAGACGCTCCCATTGAAGCACTATGTTATTACCAGGCCAATATCAGTGACACATCTGCACACGCGTTCATTTAAGTGGTCAAATAAACCCCCCCCCCTTTCAACAATCACTGCACTAGGTGAACAAATCATGATGCTCATGAGTCTGTCTTTCAGCCAATTAAAATTCCATACCAGCCAGCACCCCATCAGTGGTGAGATGACACCCAGGTCCACCAGCGAGTGAGATGCACACACAAGCACATGCACGCACAGCTCTTGTTGTTGGGCTAAAAATACACCTAATGCACCAGCGCTATCAGGTTGGGCTCACACTATGCGAATGAGGTTTTTCGGACTTTTTGACTGCTCATTGCTCATGGTATTTTTTCTGAAAACGTTGTTTGCTCTTCTGGACAGCACTGTAAGCTTCATCCTCTACCCCCCTTGCCTGACATCTGTAGCTTCCACTGGTTTGTCTCTGGCCATTTTTCATTTACACGTTAGCCGGCAAAGCAGTCCCCCCATCCGGCAGGGGTGTGAAGCAAGGTAGTCATTTAGCGTGGTGCCCTGCCTCTCCTCTTGACACAGCCAGCACCGATCAAAGGCGGCATTCTGGGGCGGGGGCACTCTGATGGTACACAGGCGCTGGGGATGGCACCGAGCCAGTGAGTACCTGCCTTTCTGGGCTGCTGCAAAGTTGCCCGGCAGCTGTAAACAAGTTTCAAGAGCTGCTTCAGGCAAACACACAAAAAACCCAAACCCCAGGGGTAATACTGAACATGCAAAAATCAGAATCCTTGGCGACTCCACGGGACGGTTATATTTGAACTTTCATGCACAAGAACTGCTCAACCAATTAGAGAGTTGTTAATGCTGCAGCAGATCTGCACTAATGGGCAGATACATGCAAGCTGTGATAACGACTTTTCATCAGGGTTCATAATGGCAGATGCCATTTGGCGGCGGCAATTGTGCAAATCTGATGATGCTAATACAGAAAGTCTGCATAAAGAGGCGAGAGGCAGGTTGGGGATATGCGGTCCCAGCTGCCGGCCAGGGGACACAGAGTGGTGATTTAAATCCAACAAAGAATTTCTGTGCCAGGACCCAACCGGCCCAATAAAACACCACTGCAGTGATGTCAAGGCAAGGCTATACTGTGTTTTGTGACAAATCAATCACTGTCAGACTTTGTTTCCTATTATAAAAAGGTGGACAGTCCAGTGCAGCCTTGGCCGAGATGTGCCGTTTGCTGAAAGCCTCCCTAGTTAACGTTGTAAATGAAAATCTAGCCCATTTACATGCAGGGTTTCACTTGTTTATTGTTGCTGTTAAAAGGTTATAGATTTTCTTTGTGTGTGTGTTTTTGTACAGCCATAAAACACCCCACGCCCCAGCTCTCTGGAGAAGAAGGCATCGAATTCAAACTTTCTCTTCCAGTATTCTCTGTGTGTAAATCCCAGAGATTCGACAATGGCTTACTGTGTCCACGATCAATGGCCGACCTTATACTGGGAGAGCAGTTAGATACAGCCGGCAGTGTAATTGGCCGCAAAAGAGATCAGATTGCTTTAGACGTTCATTTAGCAAACATGCTTCATCCCGCCGTACGACGTGCAAATCTAAATATTCATGAACGTGTCTGTCAACATCAATGAGCGCCGTGTTTGACAAACAAACAGACTCGAAAGAAGTTTATCTGCTGAGTGCACAGAAACCCTGCCGATATGAATAATGAAAGCCCACTGCTCAATAATACATGTCTGCATGCTTACACTGTGCAGCTGGGCTTGTTTGGCCTGTGAGGGAAATTTCATTATACCAAGTCCCTCGCCGTCCGTGCAGACGTGAAGGGCATGCACACACACAACCCGGACACCATCTACTCTGATGACTAAAAATACTACGAAGAAGCACAATGGCCCAGGTAGAGCGAACGGGAACGAAACGAGAATGAAGCAATTCCACCCTTCCACTCGCAACCAGAGGAATTAACCCTGAATGATGACACTCAAACCGCTAGCGACGGTGAGTGTATTCAACATTACCGCTCTTTGATTTTCTGCATAAAAAAGGGTGGAGTCGTGAAGCCACTGACACTCAGAGAAAGTAGGGGGCAGCCTGATGCGTGATAGAAAAGCAGTGTGGGTGGCATCAAGGAAAGGGGGAGGAGATCAATGCCTGAGTCCACATTAGGGGCTCTCTGTGTTTCAGGTCAGGGAAGCGGGAGACGATAAATCAGAGCTCCCAATCCGAGGGCGGCGGGATGTGCAAGAGATCATTGATACCGCAATTCTTTCAATGTGTTGCGTTAAGAGTTCTGTATTGTGATCCAACGCTTTACGATGAATAACTGCTTCACATTCGTCTGGCAGCTGTAAATATCCCAGTGGGGAGCGTGTCAGGATGAATTACACACTCGAGCGTAAAGAGGCGGAACTTACGGTACGGGACGTAGCATCCTCTTTCTCCCTGCCCTTTAAGCAACGCACATTTTCATCAGCACTCCAGCGTTGACCCATCTACAGGGCGTGCGCGGGCGACGGATGCAAATTTAGAGCACAGGTGATGAATTGTTCCTCCTATCTTTGATCTACATTTAAACAACACTGCAGCGAGAGAACGAAAAGAACAGACAGCTGGAAGGCAAAAAGTATTTCGGTCCTTCGTGCGCTGCTGTGCCAAATAGGAGTTATAAAGTTCTTACTTTATTCTGAGAACTCCGATTCAAAGACACGAACCGCACTTCAATCTCAAACTCATTTTTAGACCCTAATCCTTCTTCTGTGCCGCAAAGTTAATGCGCAAACACGCAAAAAGGCAAAAACCAAATTCTCCTTAAAGGGAGTGTACTTTTTTCGGACAGTCGAAAACTGTGTGTAATTTGGGGAATGAACCAAGAGTTCTATTCATTTTGAGATTGAGTGTCATTGCAGTGGCAAGCTTGCTATCAAATCGTCAAGCAAAGATGGAGCGTAATTCCCACTCTCACAAGTTGCAAAAGAGTTATTTACAAAACACTGGAACTCGTGGCCTAGAAATCTATGCTCAGGAGCAAATGTAAAAGAACAAATCTGCACCTGCGAAGCCTCTACAAAACCAACAACGCACACAAAGCAAGGTCAATCATGCCGCCAAACACAGATTAAACCGGCCTTTCACAAACACCGTGTGAACTCAGTGGAACTTGGCAACCGCCGTGGGGATGGATGTGCAAGGAGAGGAAGGAGACGAGAAAGGAAGGGAGGATTTGGTGGGGATAAATTGGACCGATCAGACGGTGCCGAAGGCAGCTGTGCAAACCTCTCACAGGCAACCTCTTGAGTTTGTGTGCGATGTCAAAAAGGCGACGTTTGTGCATTGGGGAGGGGGGGATGGGAGGCGGGAACAAAATGCTGGCAGAACCTGGGGTAGTGACAGTTAGTGGAGGTGTCCTCATTTTGAGGGGTCACTGAGTGGCAGGACCGAACGCCAGGATCTAACAAAGACGTGCTTTGATTGTATCTGGGCAGGAACAGTGAGAGTAAAAAAGGGAATAAATTGTGCTGAATTTTAGTAACTACTATGTGTTTAGAGCTCAATTATCAAATTGGGGCCTCATACAATGACGAAAATTAGTGTCATGCTGTGAATCTACTTTTGTTACTTCACTTTTATTTTGAAATAAAAGGGGAAAGAATTGAACAACGAAGAAGATAGCGGGATTGGGAAAGAGCTCAGTGGCTTTCATCGCTCCGCACATTTTATGGAGCTGGAACGTCTGCAGCTCTCCCTCTTTGGATGAATGTAGAATATTTTGTCTGAAGCTGAGGCTTTCAAAGTCAGTGTTCTTTTTTTATGGAAGATAATCACGATTATGATTTTCACCATAACTGAGCTGCCCTAAAGAGGTAAATAATTGCCCAGGTCTAATGAAATTCCAGTTTCACACATTGCTGCTACAATATCATCTTGTCACTGCATTCCGGTTTACAAATAGGTGGTGGCATTGTGGTGGTCCCCGGGGTCTTACTCCATCTATAGAAACAGCACGCATATTTGGGGCCGACAGGTCGGCTGCAGGCGTCATGTGACCTGTGTCCTGTTACATCTCGGTGCNNNGAGGAGGGGGGAAAGTATGTAAACATTCTCTGCACGCAAAGAGAGGTAGAACTGGGCGGAATGAATACATCTGTCTTGACCGAAAGCGGGCTGAAGAAGACAAAACATGGTCGAACAGACTCACATTAGCAGCACTATAGACAATTGACTTAATTAAGGCCGTTCACAGACACTGATTTGTTGCACCTTTTTCCCAGAAGTCGAATGAGATTTTTAGATAGCAAGTGGAAGAAAGTGGCTGCTGAATTTGCTCCATTTTCTGATTTTTCCGGGCGCATGGAGCCAGGAAAATCGAGACACAATAGCGACAGACGTTAGCATGTTATCCCGCCTTGGGCATATAGATTTCTCCATCAGATCAGCCCGCACCGCTGCCTCCACTCCGGCAGAGGTGATACGGGCGACAAAGGCCGGAGACAAAAGCACCTCTCAGGCCTTTCACTCCCGCTCGTGTCGGGGCCGTCGCCAGGGCATTGTGCGTGGCGCTCCGCTTGTCTCTCCACATCGACGCCTCGGAAAAAAAAAAGGGGGGGAAAAGCAAATCCAATTCTTCCTGCTGGTGTTCTCTCCTCTTGGTTGCTCCTATTTTATTCCTCTTATCAGTGGGCATATTTCAAGCTCCAAGTGTTCTCTTCAGTACTGACTGGGGTGAGAGAGTGAGTCTGTGTGTGTGTGTGTGTGTTTGTGTGTTACAAAATGTTCAAGTAAGAGCACAAGAGAGACAGAACCCACAGCAGCTGTAATAACTGCTTCCACATGATTCCTTTTTATCTACCCTGGTCAGTCAGACGTTGGCTCATCTGTCACCTCCATCACTGCTACCGATGTGTCTGTGTTTGTGCATGCGTGTGTGTGTGTCTGAGTCATCATGCCCTTGTCAGTCACAGTCACCGTTGCATCGCTCGAACACTTAGAGCTCTCTCCGACTCTTTTTACAATTAGATCGACACCTCCTCTGCTCGCTCACAGTCCGCCGCTTCCTGTTTCCCCCGCACAGGAGAGCCCTCCGTCTCACCGCCGCAGATATAGATCTGCGCTCAAAGCCTCCACTAAATGCTAATCTGGATATATTCTAGCCAAATCACCACCTCAGGAGAAGTGTTTTTTGCTAATCATTACACCTTCGACGTGTGACAAAGCCAAAACAGCGAGGGTGAGGAAAAAAAGAGCCCTAGGAAATTAAATAAAACTAATGAAATTCAATTTTAAAAGGGACATCTGGCAAATTCATTATTTATTTTTACTTAACTGTGTTCGATATCAGAGAATGTTTATTTGCCAACAGCGTGGTAACCCAAGAAACTTAATTTATTACCTTCCCATTCTCTTAAAGCTTAAAGTTTCTTGGGGGTAAACTAACCCCGCTTTACATCAGTGTGGCACTTGAAGAACACTGCAGTCTCGCTTTTTATGCTTCATCCGTGTGGTATTTGTAATTTAATCTTTGCTTTAGGCAACATCTGGCCGCCTCCTTCTGCCTCTCTAATATCGCTTTAGTTCGAACTTGCTGTATATCTGCATTTTAAACCCCCCACCAGCCTCGGTCCGCCCCTCAAGCATTGTGCTGACCGCAAACCTGGCACCCGTCATTAGCTTCGGCAGAGGTGGCGAACGGTTGCAGCTCAACCTTATGTAAAACAGCATGTAGTCAGCTGTGGAATACGGTGAAACAGGAGGGGGAAAATGGAGAGTAGACGAATAGGAAGGGGGGGGGGCCCGGCGGTGAGCCCGGGCCGGGCCGGNNAGACGAATAGGAAGGGGGGGGGGGCCCGGCGGTGAGCCCGGGCCGGGCCGGTCTGTCAGCACCTATCAGTCCTCCTGAGGCTTCACCACGCAAGCTGGGCTTATGCCTCAGGTCGCTGCTAACATTTATGTTTATCCCCGACCCCCCCCGACACACAATAGCTGAATGACCTCTGACCTTATCCTACACCGCAGGATGGTGTGGGCTGCAGCTTTCCACGGGAGGAGGATGGCTTCTCCTCCAGGCAGCTCACGCCAAGCTCGCTTAAACTCCGAATGCTCGCCCTCATGCGCACACGTATGGCAGCGCGCAAAAGGAAGAGGATTCGGTTTGTCGTTCTAAGCCCCTGCCACCGCAGCACCGCGACCCTGACCTCAACAAGCCCTGAGTAACATCACCTGCCAAACAGCGACCTCGTTATTACTGCGGCCCATCTGTTGCCGCCCGCAGGATTCGCGCCAGGCTACTCCGTACACGTATGGATGTTTATGATCCGGACATCTGCGATCGCCTCAGAAAATAACTGGGTGTGTATTAAAAAGGGTCAGCGTGAGTGAAGGGTACCACTTTGGCAGACTGTAACCAAACTGCGCAATACACTGAAGATTTTTCAGTTTTTTTATTGCAGAGAGCATCTGTGGCACAGGCTGCAGGTTGTCAGGATAAGATTTAATAAAGTAGATTCCGCCTCTTGGGATGTGTGTTAGTTATCAAACAGGTGTGCCAGCCTGAGCACTTGCCATCTGAGTACACACTGCATGGTGCCGCCGCGGTGAACCTCTCTCCTTATGAGGGACCGTCTCCAAATAACAGCAGAAAAACGAGCAGTGTTCAGCCTAGTGAACACACTGGAATGTGTCTGGGAAAAAAGGAGCACAAGCAGGAAAAAAAGGTCCAGTAGCAGCCATGTTGTCACAATTTGGTGCAGAACAGTTTTACAAACCAGAATGTAGCTCGAAATGACACAACTGCTCACATTCAATCCTCTGCAAAAAGAAAAAAAAGATAAATCACTTTTTGCACCGTGTTCCAGCCCTAACAGACTCCAGAACCAAAGTATGCAGGCTATCATCATCATCTTGGCCTTTAGCAACCAGATGTGACCATATTTAGAGATAATTTCCTGCTTCCCAGAAACAAAACAACCTCAACACCAATTGCCAACAAGAGAAGCATCACACATTTCTTCTCATAATGCCCACTGTCAGAACCACAGTCCGTTCCTTATATTAGTGTTCCTCCTTTGTGCCGATGGTATCGGGCCAGTCGATCGCCAGCAGTGTCGTCATTCAATAATGAAAAAAAAAGAACACAAACTGCAACTGCATGTGACTATGTCAAGCCGACGATGCTTCACAGTTACAGCTCACTGGCTTCGCTCGGACCTCGGAGGCAATGAATCACTTTCACACGTTCCGCCATCTTCCAGCGGCGAAAGATGTGGCAGGATTCACGTGCAGCCTCGCGCATGCTTGCGCTCGTACAAGCAGCAGGGAAGGAAAGACCAAAAAGACAGTGCCTCCGGTCAGGGGCTATTGTTATCATTTCCAAAATACGTGAATGCAAATGTAAGATTCAGACCGGTGTTTTCCCATTGTTATGTAATAGTAGCTGCACACACTCCAAGCTGTAGGCATGTGTCTATAAATGAAGACTGTTATGTAAGAGGCTGTTTTTTTTTATATATTTATTTTCAACACGGTTTCCCTTTGGTTGTGAGATTGGCTCTATTTGCTGGATAACTGAAATTTAAATATTGGCTAATGTCTTACGGAGGAGAGCAAAAAAGAGATTACAGCCCCGTGGATTTACGTTTTTTTTTTTCTGGCACAGAGTGGAACGGATGAGAAATGGCCACAGCACAGCATGTGTTCTTTCACTCGAAAACTAGTCAGTCTTGAGCAGATGCATTAGTAGATTCCTGACCCTTTTTTGACCCCTGCTCTGCAGCGATGACTCGTCCCAGCATCCACGTTGCTGCACGAATGAGGCGATTGCTTTGGTTAGAATGTTAAGAGTAGGCTTTACTCTCTGTGGTTTTTGTGTCAATTTGAAGACACAAAAAAAAGCCTGCATCCATTTCCCATCTTCCCATCTGAGGTGGAGGAGAAGCATACACTCACAGCCGCTGCTGGGCGTCCATCCAGCACCAATCAGATGGGCCTTGAGTCTCAGGCCTCATGCAAATGCAAAGCCGGGCTGGACCCTTGCTGTGAGCTGTAAATGAACAGTCAAATATTGGCACCTAATTGAAGCCAGCAGTTGTCTGTGTGCACAGGCGCCCCTGCTGCGAAATTATGGAGAAATCCTCACCAGGATGCTAACGGACTACTTCCCCTCTCGCTCTCCTCCTCTTCTCTCGTCTTCTCTGTTCTCAATATGAATCCTTTAGTGACCTCCAGTTTGAAGATTCACTTTCCATCTTTTATTCGATGGTGTGCAGCCAACAACACAAAAGCTCTAATAAGCGAAACACACCGCAATAAAATATAGCAGCCCACAGCCTTTTCTTCTTTCCTCTTCTCTGTGTGTTCCTCAGAAGCCCAGTCCTGTCCCTTAGCCAATGTGGAGAGAAAGAGGAGAGCGCTTATGAGGCTCCTAATGAAAATGCCCGTCAGTAATTGAATACGGACGTCCGAACCGTGACAGGAAGGATTCAAACTGTGGGCAGGATAAGCACGTCTTGCCTCGCATTTCTCCGGCCCGCCCATCAATCAACACACGACGCCGCAGTGAGAGGGAGTCCGACGTTTTCGGGCTCAATAAGAGGCAGCTGGTGACAGAGTGGAAAGGCTGAAGAGTGGAAGTGAAAGCGACAAAGAGGACAATGGTGGACTTCTCCGATTTGCTTAACTTTGCATATTCAAACCTGTCCAAAAATGGATGGCACAGCAGCAAGATCATCATGTCTGCAGTGTTGAAGATCATGATTAAGTGCAGGGCAGGATATTTAAAAAGGCATGACACTGTAATTGCTTTGCTCATATAAACACTAGGAATACCTTAACCATGAAACACATACGCACACACTCACAAACGGTGTTCCACAAAAAAAAAAAACTTGTATCCTATTCGCGCCCGGAGCACAGCAGAGCTACATTGTGCTGGGAAGAGTATCAGACTACATTTATCATCCAAAGCGTACACATGAAACCAGGGGAGGGGCCTCCGCCAGGCCGGAGTTTACCCCCAGTGAGCGTCTCCTTTTGGCTTTCAGCTGAGAGAATAAACCAGGTCAGGCGTAGGACACCGTGGCGCTTTCACTTTTCTAACCAGGCTATTACTGCGGGATGAACCCTGAGCCCGGCGAAAAACAGCCTGTGAAGAGAGGAGGCTGTTAACAACGTAGCAAGATATTTTAAGATGGTGTTGCACTAACCCCGTCACCCTCCCCTCCGTTTCTCCTCTGGAGTGTTACCGGGTCTTTGCCACATTTTGACTTTAATGAAATGAAACAAACTTTCACAGATGGTAAACTGCGGTGTGGTCTCTATCTGCCTGCACATAAAATACCACCGGACAGGGCTCTTGCATGTATTCAAATCCAGTAGTCAAACTAGTTGGCAGAAGAGGTGTTGCATCACCTGTGCTGCCAGCTTATAAAGCCGATTTTTAGATGCGATTGAGTTTGAATATACAACAGGAGAGCGAGAGGCTGCAAAGATTCAGGAATGCAGGTGGAAGTGGCAAAGACTGGTCCTAGACTTCCTGACGACTCGCCAAAAGCAGGCTTGTCACAATAACAAATTTTGCTGAACGATATATTGTTCCACAAAATATTGCTGATTAACGATATTAGTGTCAAAATTATCTTTAGATCATTTTTTAACTAGTGTAATGCTATTATGGCATAATAATGCAAGTACACCCTTTAAAAATCAATAATATATTATTTCTCAAGAGTATTTAACATCGTAATTGGAATGTCAAGAACTTTTCACGAGGCTCACAGTGTGTGTATGCTAGCGTCGCCCCCCCCCTCCTCCCAATGATACAAAGAGACTGGATGACTGACAGGAGGGTTCACTCCATTCATTCCTCTATGGAGTGGCGAAGTCCCCCCCTTCCATTTTCAGTCCCCGGGTCCTCAAAACCAAATTTTTATGAATGAGAGTCAATGAGGAGATAACAATTATTTCCTGGTCCCGTTCAAATTGTGCCATGGATTTCACATATGTTTGTGATTTTTAACAATAATTTTTCATGCAAAGACTACAATTTTGCGCAAAGAAGTTTGATAATTTGAGGTTTCGCGTGCAGCCGCTCAGTGAACTACAGCTCATCGCTGCTCTCGATGCGAATGATATACGTCACCAGCCGCACTGGGAACTCTGGAACAGACATGGTGATCTCTCTGCTCCACTTCACCGCCTTTCCCGCATCGGAAGAGGTGAAAATCACTATAAATCGGGGCATTTATGCCAATGGCGAGAAGCGTAGGGAACGTGACGTCACATACACGACATGTAGTCTTTCTCATCACGTGTTCTCTACATCCTTTAACTGACGCAATCGCACAATTAACGCTCAAATGATGAAAAAATATTATTTCAATCCACAAACAATATATGTGTAATACGGGGCATAGAATCACTGGGACCAGAAAATAATTACTTTCTCTCCATTAAAACCCATTCATTTTTACGATCTTATAGGTCCCATGGGGTCTACCAGAAGGGGTGGGACCAGTCCATGGAACCAACACAATCAGGTGCTGAGACCGATGCACAGAGTGAACCCTCTTGACATCCAGCCTGTTTAGCGTGAGATGAGGAAAACAACCATACATGCACATGGCAATATATCGAGGCTGGCAAATTATCGGTTATGTTGTCATTTATCGTGTGATGAATTGATTTATTGATTATCGTGACAGGCCTAGCCGAAAGATCCCTCTGACGGCTCCTTTAAACAGGTAGTGGAGTCTAACCCACATTTAGCTTGAATCCACAGATGGCAAGTATAGCCTTTCATTGTTGGAGGATCGAATGTTGGGATGATGTCGGACACGTTATCACGGGCACAGGAGAGAGGAAAAAACACCCCGAAATAAGGGTCTCTGTGAACCTTCGAGAGCAAACTGTCACGACCAAGGACGGGGAAGATACGAGTCGGTAGCGGCAGACACAAGGAGCGCCAGTCAGCCCCCTGAGTGGACTGAGCCCCGGTGTCCCAGTGTCAGGCCAGTTCTTCGCTGGGACAGAAGCGGTATTATGGAGCTCCGGGCCGGGCCAAAAGGAGGAACAATAGCCGCTGTGTGCAGGAGCCTCTGGAGCATCCCAACAGCTGGGAGATAGGAGCTCCGTCTTTGGCTTACCAAAATGGTACGTAAAAAAAGGGGGGGGG
>CAESWR010000057.1:1311210-1327940 GCA_903171835.1 Mullus surmuletus | reverse complement strand
TTGTGTAGTTTGTTTTTCCCCCTCGTTGGAGCTTCCAGTCTCTTTTTTGTTTCACAATGTGAGAGGGATTAGCTGGTGAGGGGTTTTTTTTGCTTTTCCAGCCTTCTAGTCAAAGTTAAAAGAATAAGATATCAGAGGAATGACATTGAGCAACAAGCTGTAAGCTGTCACAGTGTTAGCGTGGGAGCGAGCCAGAGAGCGGTATCTTCGGACCAGAGAGTAGTCACTGTTGCCCACAGACGCCACCTGGCTCTCAGCTCTCAACCCCCCCCCCCCCCCCTTGTGAGAGGGGCTACGTGTCGTTGCATTAAGCTGTATTTCCAGAAGCGGCTCAGGTTGCCAGAATTTCAGTGGCAGCAAGGGGTCTGGAAACGATGGAGAGATGCAGTTAAAATCTAGTGCCATAACAAAGCAGTCACATCCTTTTCATTCCGATCCCAGCTACGTTTTCATCATGTTTTCCATGGAGAGGTCTTCATCTGTGGCTCTGTAACATGTGCTTCAACGCACCAGCAAGGGAGGAGGCGGCTCTCTCAACCGTAAAAACACCGTCCAGGCTGCCGATCGATCGAGGGACAAAAGGTGATAGATATTGGCAGACGCGGAGCAAAAGGACAAGGGAGTCAAAGTCAAAGAGGATGGAAATGAGCAGATGCGTCATCCAAGCGTTTCCAATCAGGTTTCGCTTGTCCAAAGTGGGCCGATTTCAATTACTTTTCCAGTATCGCCAGAGTTTATTTATCGTCCCGACCTTGAAGAAGGCCAAAAGAAAGCTGATTTAATCCAAACTATTTCCATTAACATTCTGTAAATCTGGCAGTCGTTTTGGATTTGTTTATCTTGTGTGTTTTTTCTAATTATGCATCATCCACCTTTCACATCAGTTCGCAGAAAAACAAAGACAATCTCTTTCAGGGGGGATTAATGAATAATTGGATGCTGGTGTGGTTGGCGGCGTGGCGTCAAAGGCCGGATCGTGCTGAGTTATTTACACAGCGTGGCTGTAATGGCACTGCAGCCCGTTCTTTCAGCACTAACAAGCTGCTTTTATGAAGCCCAGAAGAACTGAAGCTTTTATTTTTTATTTTTTTGCTTCGGGGATGCTGTTTGTCTGTTTTTTTTCCAAGACCCCCCTCTTCAAGTGTACTCACAGTATGCTTTGGTGGCTTTTTTCAGGGACATCCCAGTGGACTTCAAGTACATCGCTGAGCCCAGTATGCACTCCATGCCAGCTGTGACACTCTCTCCCAATGGTGAGTACTCCCAAACAAACACACACTCTCAAAGAAAGGGTGGTAAAAACGCCAAAAAACTCAGTCAAGCACACAGTACACAGGGCCCAGGGGAGCGTAAAAACCCGCATCATGGGTTTTAAGTGGAATCATACCTTCCAGCACAGGTCGCTTGCCCTGACAAATAAAAAAGTTGCCGCTCTATTACTTGCGGGGAGGGTTTACAAGCGAGGACGCGTAGAGCCAGACGTGGCGACTGGGATCGATCCAAGCATTCTTTTAAATAGAAGAGTGTCAGCTATGTAAAGCTTGATCCATTTCCAATCCATTGTTTGTTTGCTTCTGGCTTGCCCAGCCATTGGGGGAATAAAAGAAAGCATGGAAGGTCTCCCAAAGCTCCGTTTTGCAAGTAAACCGCAGCAGCCAGCTGTTCCAGTTAACTGCACGTCCGAGTGAGGAATGAGAGACTGCATAATTTAGTACAAAAGCTGTGTTAATGTTGAGAGGAGAGAGGAGAAGTACAAAAACATAGTTGGTAGTTTTCATCTCATTGTCTCTTCACATTTTCAAATTTTCTCTCCAGGTTATTGCACAGCGTAATGCCTTACCATCTAATAATGAAAATCAAATCAGTGTACTTGGTATAGAGAAAGATTGGGGTGAGCGACTGAGCCATTTATTCATCGGTTCATTTTCTGCACGGCCGGAGCAGATGTGAAGCAGTCGCTAACGGCACTCGGCGGGTACGGACTGGCGAAACGGTAACGGAATTGGAATCTTGAAGTGCTCCCGTTTGAGTCCGGAATCACCTGTCGAGACGCATCAGCCTCACGCGACCGTCGCTGGCTCTCATTTCCATCTGCCTCCACACGCTTTGATTCCCTCTTCCCGCTCTTCGTTCCAGCGGGCAGCGCTCGTATTTGCCCCCCGACGCAGTTTCTTTCCCCTCAGCGTGTGAATAATGAATGCAGCCCCAGTGGGGGGGGCCATTTGGTCTTCTCGCAAAGGCAAAATTGCGTCTCTCTATCTGTCTATTTTTTACACCGCATCCGTCCTCTTTAACTCTATCTTCAGGATTGTTTTTCGCTCCGCAGCACTAACCGCGTGCGTGGACAGTAGTGTCTTCTCTGTGGTGTTTTGCAATGGTGGGGCAAGCAGCGCACACTCGCACTCAACACTCAGCCTCTTTGTCATAGCACATTAATAATTTCCATCATGTTTCCTTTCAAGAAGTGCAGCGAGTCGTGTAATGCTCCGACACTGGAGCGCTGCCTCTTATCAGCCACGGCGTCAGCGGGGACAGAAACACTCTAGATTTGGAGTGAGCAGGCGCAGACAAAAAGCCTCTTAATTCTAAATTGCTTCAACTTTTTTTTCCAGTTTAATGGAAGTAGAATGTTGGCCTCTTAGGGGCATTCTCCACTCAAATTTTCACTTTTTTTGGTCCTTAGTTCCCTTATTACCATTTTGAAAAAATCGACTCTGCTAGATGCCTGATCAGATCAGAGTCATAAGACAGCCGGCTCGGGCACTTACGAGTGCAAGTATGTCAGTGGAAGCTGCTTGTTAAACATTTGGCTGCGCAGGATCATGCTAATGAGACAAACTGGCACGCCAAGGAGCACCTAAAACATGTTGTGACAACCCTTAAAAATGTTTGCTGATTCAAGTTTGAACTGTTTGTCGTGTGCTATGAGGTTTGATGCTGCACTGCAAGCGCAGCAGAGCGACGACACAAACAAGTGTTTTCTCTCACTGGTTGTTGTTGTAAAGCTTCACATCATACAATCCTCTTGTTTTTTTTTGCGGCTTGCAGGAAAGTGGCTCGCATGTCAGTCGATGGACAATCAGATTCTGATCTTCGGAGCCCAAAACCGCTTCAGATTGAACAAGAAGAAGGTGTTCAAGGGCCACATGGTCGCCGGATACGCCTGCCAAGTGGACTTCTCTCCAGATATGAGGTAAGATTTTCTTTGTAAGATATTGTTTTTCTTTGAGTACGAGATTAGAGTGGATTAAAAAAATCGGGTATCATATCGTCATTGTATAATGGCCGAAGGATTAAAGGAGTACCAGTGCTCCCCCGTCCCCTCTTTCATCCCCCAAAAATGGAGCAGGTAAGTAAACAAGGAGGCAGTGTCATAAATATCAGCAATTGTACCTAAAGGCCTCTCTCTGATATAAGACAATCACCAATAAAGGTCTGCTGTGAAGGTAAATAAAGGGCCGTTGGTGCTCTTTGAGTGAATATGAAATGCGCACATGCTAACAAGCCGCAAATTAAGTCCCAATCGTTTAACTCTGGGTTGTTTTTGAGTTGTGTCCGAGAAACATAGCACAGTGCGGAATTTTGTTTATTCAATTAGTTGCGATTAAAGTCATGTTTGCTTTGGGATTAAAGTCATGTTTGCTTTGAAAGCACAGTCCTGGAAGAGGCAAGAGGAAACATTAATTCTGCACGTCTGTTCGACTCCAGAAAGAAAAAGAATGTAAAGCAGATTCAGGACGCACAGAGAAAGCAGATGCCGGGTTTAATCAGATACCTTGGCTTGCCTCTGGTCCTCCTGTACTCTAAAATACCTCCAGTTAATGAAGGGGAGCTATGGAAGTGAAGCTGGTGTACGTATGTTCCACAAGGAGAGCTAAGTAGGGCAGTCCAACACCCTAATTATAGCTAAAACACCCATTAAGAGCCCCCCCCCCCACCCACATGTGTGAGCAGGTGCCCACTTCCTTTGTGTAGTCATGGAAACACAACTCTTGGCTAGACTTAACACCAAAAAAAACAAAACTCCCACCTTTTGGCAGGTGAAGTGGAAGCAAAAGTCATTTTTAGCAATGCGCTAATCTTTCCGCTTTTTTCTTTTTTCGCTCTCTCGACCTGTTTCACTTTCGACAGCTACGTGGTTTCGGGCGACGCCGACGGAAAGCTCAACATCTGGGACTGGAAGACGACCAAGCTCTACCACAGGATCAAGGCACACGACAAGGTGTGCATCAGCGCGCTGTGGCACCCGCACGAAACCTCCAAGGTCATCACCTGCGGCTGGGACGGTCAGATCAAACTCTGGGATTAGAAACGGCACGTTTGGGCCGAGACAGACACGGACAGTTTGTTTTTGTGAGAAGTGTTGGAATGAAAGGCGCACAGGGCTGGTATCCAGTCGGACTGTGGCGGCGTATTTTTCTATCCAGTCATGAGAACCAAATATGTGCTCATGTGTTTTTCCTGTACAAAGATGAACGTGCGTACTAAATTCTTCCTACTGCAAAACGTGTGATAAAGCCGCACCCTGCCATTTGTTTTTAAATACTTTGATGTTTTAAGTTGCTTTGCTTTCTGTAGAAATTCGGGAAATTTTCTTTGTATTATTGTCCCTTCGTGGGAAATAAACATTCTGTGGATTTTACAAATGAGATGATTGCTTTATTTTGCCTTTGTTATGATTTTTTTATTGTTAAACAGTCAAAGAAGGACCATATTCTTCATCTCTTTATTAAAACAACATAATACTTTTTGAGTTATGTTAATTGGAAGATTTTTTTTGTTGAGATAAAGCTGAGACAAGACAATGCGAATGTCACATAAAAGCTGCTGAATATGATTGGTTTTCTATTACTCTAAAATCAAAAACACTTTTTCCTCATTGTCTCCTCTCAGCTACACAACTCTGTAAAATCTACTCTTTACAATTAAGAGACATTTCAGAGGCTTTCTTCATACTACTGGAACACTGTCAGGGTTCCTGTAGCGCCTCTTTGCCGCATCCAGAGCAAATCTCAACACCTGACCTTTATTGGCCTCCGGTTTTCATCGCCTACATTGTAGTTGAAGCAACTCCAATGTGCTTCTATAAGGCAGCAGCTCCCACCTGCTTCAAATGTGACCCCTTCACTGAATTCATGCACGATGGAGGGAGCTGTGGCTTCCCACGACTGGAATCTACCTTCGAGGGAGCTGGCACGCAGCGCTGGCCGACCTGCAGCCAACAACACTACCACCATGAGGTAGAACACGGAGCCTCTGGAGGCTGTTAGCTCTTTCCTGGCTGAGGTCATTACAGGTCAGTGCTATGAAGGATTTTAACTTTGCACTGAGGTCAAGACAGTGTTTGTGCTCTGACTTTCCACACATTTGTATTCCCAATATTTTCCCCATCGGTCTGGGAGGAATCTCAAGGTTTCCACCTCGTGTTGACCCAGCTCAGGGTGTACGCGCTGCTGGCGTTGAGGACGTTCTTGTGCAGGAAGAGGCGCGGTTTGTTTGGATCGCTGTACACATGGAAGAGGCGGAAGTCGGCGCGCTCCAGCTCCCTCAGCAGGCTGAACCAGTAGCGCACCACGGTGGCGTCGTCACCGCCCACCTCGAAGCCTGCCCAGTGGAGGTGAATCTCCAAGAGCAGCTGACCAACGGAGTCCAAAACCCCCTCCAGAAGCAGATTTTCCAAGATCTTCCACTCGGCGCTCTCCATGTCAGCCTTCAGCACATCCACCTAAAAGGAGAGAGAAAATGTGTGTTTTTATCAGGTAATAAATTAATTCTATTATTACATTGGAATGACACAAATCTGTGAAGAGCTATTGAATGCAAAAGCTATTAAAAATGTAAAAAGGGAAAGTGAAGCTTGGCCTTTGTTCTCGCTTTAGCAATATTAATGATGGATTGAGTGCAGGAGCGGCCTGACGGAGCATGATGGGTTGAAGCAGACAGGAAGTGCTTGGTAAGATGAATGCTAACAGCACCCTGAGGTCATATTCATGTGATGAGTCTTTTGCACGCCCAAGTTTAACGCACATTGGCAGGATTTGGGGAGTTGCATCAATTTAACTGGCTTGCAAATTATCCTTTTTTTGCCAGCATTGATTATTCCTTTTCGACAGGTAGTTTTCTCAGGAATGAGTTCTAAAACTAGGAACATTGTTCCTTCTTACCAAACAGCTAAAAGTCTACCATGTTTCACAGATGGGATAAGGTGCTTAAAATGGAATTTGCTTGTTGCCAAGGAAAAACAAAGATACCATCCACCCACAGAGTGTTCATCCAAAACTCGGCTGCCTTATGCGGAGTATTCCATAGATTCCCCCTCGAAATGAACCAAATCCTTGACGTTCACACACTTCTGCCACACACATTTATGCAAGACTTGATTGTTTTCTCTCATAAATGAGCCTTTTGTGATGTCTCAAAATTTAGCATTTGAAAATGTCCTTTTAGGGAGAGGCTTTATTTATTTCATTTACAGAATGAACAGCACTAGACACAGACAGAGGAAATTCATCGTGTTTTCTTATCGCTTGTGTAGTACAAGTCCAAATCTTGTCCACTCTCCGCCTCCCACGGGATGCGAAAATCTCTCACAAGTTGTAGCATGTTCCTGTATTACTGAGAAATCTTGTAATGGAAAATGATGGTGACATCATCAAAGGTGCCGTATTCACTCACTGTCTCTGAGGAGCAGAATGTGTCTGCGTTTGTCTGTGCTCGATGTAGTCAGAGGTTTTCTTCTGAGTAAGCAGCTCACACAGCTTCATTTTGAGTTGACAGCTGGAAAGTCGTTTTTTCCCTCAGTGGACTGGACAGAAATTGTCTGATACGCTGCCAGTATCAACGCTCTGCAGAAGCTGCAAGGCTCCTGCCTGCTGTGAGTCGAGCCCGGACTGCGCAGGAGCTGGAATACTAAGTTAATTGCCTTTTTTTTTTTTTTGTTCTACATGTGGAAAAAGCAATAATGAAGAGTTGGATATTTTGAGCCAGCATCAATATAGTTTAAATTATCACAAAAATGGTTTGAAACTAATTAAAGACATAGAGCGGGGTTATCTTCCCATAGACTTCACTATAAACTTTTGAATGCACTGGTCATATTGGTTGCTATGGTCGTGAGCATATAGCGTACAATATGCTGAGCCTTTTTTGCAAATTCTGTACATTTTATGAAGAATGCCGGAAATGAAAACAAGATTAAATGAAGTGTATGCTGTGCTTGCTCTGTACTTCTTGCATTGTCACAGATTTATCCCAGAATGTCAGCGCCTCTGGGCAAAGCTGTCCAATTACCATCATGATCAATGGCCCGATGTGTATTATTCTTCCTCAAATGAAGAGATGCTGTCTCAGCTGGTCGCCGGGGATCTGACAATGACTCATTTCTGTTTTAACCACCACCCCTGAACAAATGCATATTTTGACCTTTCAGCGCAACTCTCTTTACTCATGCACTTCCCGTCTCCATCGCCAGAGCGTTCGAGACCAAGCCGAACTGCGAGTACAGCTCGGCCCTCTGGCACGTTGTGTACTCACATTAAAACCTCATTACAGGGATGCAAGAGTGGATCTGCATTTAAAACAGGTGGGTGCCGTCATCCAGGAAACGGCATGAGGCCGCCCACAGCTACACGCACGCATGCCAATATTTATGTGTTTGTATGTTTTCACACTCGCAAAAACAAATTCGCATCTTTCCAAGTTCTTGTTATGTGAATCAACCCGCTTAATTAAAAGTAACAGGGATTCAACCCACGATGCTGGTTTGAATTTTTGATTTACTAAAATGCAAAATGTAGGAAAGATTGTCAGGTTTGGCTTATAGGATGTGGAAGATTTTTTGCCCTAATATACCCCAGTTTTGGACTGAAGTTCTGGACTAAACAGGTCAAAATGATGCAATAATTCAAGAACTTAAAAAGCAGCCACTGACAAAGCCATTTCAGGCGGTTTTTTCAACCACCCATTATCATAGGATGCAAAATACTGTATATTTGAAAGAAGCAGTGACTTAAAAACTACACATAGTACCTTTAATGTATACCCCTATCCCCCCCCTCATCTATCTAGCTATGAATCTGCTGCCTTTCAGCTATGAGAAGCTCATTTGACCTTGAATTATCATTGGCCCCGCTCCTAAACAGGCGTGTTCACTGCATCAATAACAGTCTTTATTAGCATGCGGTGGGTTTGGTGAGTGTATGTGTATGATTGATCTTGCATGCAGATCTTTATCTGCTGAGGTGGATCGAGATTCCTTCGAGGCAGGGGAGGGTTAGGGTTAGAGGGAAGAGGCTCTACTCAACATGATAATATTTCTATCCACACGGAGACCGACAACCCAAAGACCTTTCATCCTCTAAATGACACCTATCCAGTGCTTATCAGCGTGAATGCACTTCCATGTTAGAGATATTTACACGAGTGGATGTGTTTTCTAAAATTATTCTAATTTCACGGCTGGCTGCTCTTTTCGCTGCGATGATCTTATATTCATTCAGGGGTCCTGCGCTCTCCGTCTCATTTCTTTACGTTCATCAAGCAAATCTTCAGTCATCATTTTTTTCAAGCCTTTATTGGAACCTCTTAGCAAGTTACACCGACGCAGCCTTGCATGTTTGCTCTTTCTCATCTTAGATTATGTATGTGGAATCATATCTTTTTCCTTCTTGCCGCTTCGTGTACTCAGCTGCAAATATTTGTGTATTCCTGCTTCAGAACACAGCAGAGGGTATTATGCAAGGATACAAGTTGGCTTGCTGGCAGTTTTTCCTTTTATGGCTGTAGCGTATAAAGCAGGCAGTCCCTAAATCAGTTTTATTTTAAGAGGAGGAGATTCTAAATGTTTTAGAAAAGCTTCAAATGGTGAATTTTTTTATGTTGTAGACATTTTATTGGTAATGGAATATGCTTAATGTGTTTTCAGTGTATTAGGGATCGCACCGCAATCAGCACCCAGCCACGGCCGCCGACCCTCTCACCTGTCTGTGTCCAAAGTCGTTGAGGATGGTGGCGAGCTTCTTGGTGCTCGCGTACTGCCTCTGGGCGACGATGGCGGGGTTGGGATCCCTCCAGTCGACTGAGAGCCGGTGGAGCCACATGTCGGCCTGCTGCAGGTGAGGCTGCCGCAGGCTGGGGTCGAAGCAGTGGACCTCACACCCGGACTTGGCCAGGGTCTGTTCCAGGAACCGGTCATCCACACCCAACCTGCACAGAAGTAGACGGTCAGTGAGTCCCAGTACACGATCTCAACTTCAAATACATATATCAGCAATTCAGGTAAATCCTGAAATAATATACCAGTATTGACGCTTAATCGGTATTAAAAAATGAAATTCAAATATAAAACTGAAATTTTGTTGATATTGTGATAATATCGTTATTGTGACATTTTCTGCCTCAGATAATCATGAAGTGAAAATCTGATATCGTGACAGAAGTATAAACCCATTAAACAATTCCGTGTGCATTTCTTCAACAAATTACAAAAATGTCCCTTGTATCATGGAAAATGTCCTGTGATGTTTTCAGAAATGTGTTCCAGGTGGCCTGTTGGGTCTGTTTTGTATTCCATGAGGAAGAATTCGCCCGGGGTTTAAAACCTTTTCATCAAAGCAAACAGTGTGACTTCCAACCCAATATTGAGGAGTGTTAGCGCAGTTTATGAACGACTTTACAAAGCTAACTGTCAATAAAAATAGATACACAAAAAGCACAGAGTAGTCGCCGTTAATCCCGACTTGACCTGCTCCTTTAGAAGCCAAGTGAATCAATACCAGAAGAGCAATGTGGAGATTTTCAGCTCAGAGATATTATGTTCCCCATTCTTTTTCCTTTGCTTTCTCTCCCCGAAACAACTTGCTGCTCCCTTTTTGAAACACGATGCGTAAATACGGGACACATTTCTCTGTTTCCCCCGTTCTCCCTCACCGCTCCTCTCTTTATCCATCCCTAACCTCGGCAATTTCCTTCCCTTTCCTCCTTTTCTCAGTCACTGTCTACGCTCTCCCCTGTGTCTTGTTTGTGCCGCTGCTGTGTTCTGTAATTGAGGCGGAGGGAGTGCATTTCACAGTGCACATCTTTTACAGATGAAGCCCCGTGGTCCCTGATCGCATCCTGCTGGTGGTCGGGGGAGAAAAAAAAAAAAAACGAGGGATGCGAGAATGAGAGAATGAGATGCGACGAGACATCTCATCTACCAACGCTAAATATTTCAGTAAGAGTTTCCCACACACTGGCAGGGTGTTGTGGCTGCCAATCGCTTCAGATGACAGGGATTACTCATGGAGGGGAAGAGGTGGATGATGGGAAGGGGAGGGGGTGCCCCCAGCGTATCATTAGCTCTTCTGAATGACAAAACTGATAAAGGAGGGTCTCCATAACTGTAGTATCCTCTCCCCTGGGGATTGCAGGGATGGAAAAACACATTAGTGGCGACATGGAAACATAGTTATAGCGGTTAAGAGGGATCCCTGTTGACCTGAGCGCCATGGCAACCGCATATGAGGAGGTGTGTAATGGTCACAAAACACCCAATGGATTGTAAATATAACACGTGGCGCCACGTCCTCGCCCTGAACTATTATATCAACAGCCTGTCTGGATTTTGTGAAGCTCTGAGACATGGTTTGCTCACAAACATGGGTGGGCTGCAAGGTTGGATTTCAGCAAGTTTGATTATTAATTTCATTACGAGCTTTAAAAATGTCGCCTGCGTGAAATGATTCTAAATTTGTCATCCGGAACAGCACGAAAGGGAAGAAAGGTGCAAGAAAAAAACCTAATGTTCTTTTCCTCTGATAAATAAATAAATAAATGGAAAAAACAATGTTTGTGTATATGTCAGTGTCAGATATCTGCGAATATCCAATATCGTGCATCCACACCGAGATTTGGCTCTGCAAAGATATTCTGGGTGTGTCTTTAATGTAACACTTCACTCGAAGTACGCCTGCCTCTCCGTCTCCTCCCAGATACCTAATATTGTTCATCCCTTTGCTGTGCTTTAACCTGAGTATCTGCACCAAAAATGTATCTCTCGGAACCTCCTTCCAAATCTCAAGGCATGGGTGAGTGAGGGGTCGGTGCAGGCCAACACCTTCCACTCTAAACCTTGTGAAGTATGAACGTGGGGGTCGCCGTGGCAACACACTTCTGAATGTCTCCCTAACAGTGTTTAAGAGGAGCAGTAGGTCCTTGCTCGATAATCGTGGAAGATGACTCACCATCGCAGAGTCATGAATCATCTGTTGTTCAATCCGTGTTTAAAAATAATCGTAATAAAAAACAAGGTCCGATCAAAAGAAAAACTAAGATTGAAAACAGAGGCGGGTGAGAGATATGAGTGCACATAGGTTGCCTGTGTCTGAGATGTGTTTTAATGGCGTTTTATGTAGAAAAACACTGCGTTCCTCTACACACGCCTACTCACACACACACATCATGTGACGCTCCAATGATAAAACAGCTGCTCATCCTGCCCAGGCACGGCCCTCCACAGCTTGTTAAGCACAGTGTAAATGAGACATATCCATCATGTGCAAACGCAGCTCCGCAGTCAAGGTGCATACATAAACATTTTAATAAGCCAGTGTGTGTGTGTGTGTGTGTATGTGTGTGTGTGGCGCAGTGGCACTGAAACACTCCTGAGACTACAAAAGCATGAGTGCACGTGTGTGTGCTTTGAATCTAGGTCGCATAGGGGGCACGGAGAGGAGACCATCACTTCCTGGATGCAGAAAATGGAACATCACTGACGGTCTGAGGTGATTAACTGTCACAAGGGACTTTTTCCTTTCTTCTCTCTCTCTTCTTTTTTTCCACAGGATGTTCGAGGCCAGCTCAGTGTTATTGCATCAGGAGCAAGTTAGCGTAATTTAAATTCACTCCGTTTATCTCAGGCGGGATCAGGCAGATAGGAAGGGAAATGGTAATGCGGCGCTCGCCGACTCTAAAATAAGACTTGTGAGTCACATTTTCCACCGGCTGATATTCAGGTCCAATAAAATATTTGCATAAATCACAAAAACCGCATAATGACATTCAAGTTTTTTTGGGCTGGCGTAGCTGGTCCGCATGAGTGACTTCCCACCAGTAAGCCAGGGGATATCAGGTATGTTTTCCCTCGTTGACCCCTGACCTTAACTCTGCAGAGAGGAAGCCAGAAACAGCGCTCGAACAGCCCCCCCGCCCCTCTGCACCTGTGCCATCTCTCAGCAGTTTCAGATTAATAAGCTCCGTCTCTCCGCCTTCCAGCAGGCAAATCCCACCGGACCTCCGCGGCTCTCCGGAGCGGCAGAGGGGCGAGGAGGGGGGAAGCGGGTCGAGCTGATCTGGGACACGACACCAACTGGGAGCGATTGACTTTGCCGTCTTGAGAAGGTTGAACACAGAGGGGGTCCGGGGCTGATCCGAGTCAAGGTCTGTGGCCGCGGAAGTGCAGCGCCAGGTGAGGAGCTGGAGGTTATGTTTACACTGAACACAGTTACTTAATAAATGAAAAAATGACCGGCCGGAAAAAATACGGGAATTCTACCTCCATTCTGCTAAAGATAATTTACAAAGACACGATAAATTAAGCCTCAGTGACCAATTAATCTGTGAAATAGGAACCAGAAAAAGTTCATATGGAACGTGGAGGCAGAAATACACTTCCTCCGTCATTATGAGGGGAAAAACAGCCTTCGCATGCGACAGAGAAGAATTTTAAACTGTCACAGACGAAGCGAGAGGAGCCGCAATCGTTGCGAGATATATCACCTCCTGTCAGGCGACCAGATGCTCTGTCACATCTGCAGATCGCTCGCAGACTTCCCTGGAAATTAATGAACAATTCCACCTGTCTTCAAGGCGGCGCGTGTGCTGTAGATCTTCTTTTTGTACGACTGAATGCAATTAAGATTAGATTTACACGTGTTTGGGCGACGGTTGTTAAAGATGCGTGGGCTCACCCGAAGGAGTAGACTCGGCAGCGTTTACTGTGGATGCTGTGAGCCAGGCTGTATTTGGGGTCCAGGCACACGGCCCACCCACCCTTAGTTCCCTCTTGGACCACTTCATCACCGGGAAGCGAGGAGCACGACACCTGGGAAACATCAAAAGCAGATTTGGACTCTTTTGAAACCATATAGATATTCACCATACAGTCACATTTATCAATAATATTTATGTCCAGCACTGTTTTACAAGCATTAACAAGCATTTATGGAACACATTATATATATATAGATAGATAGATAGATATATACACATATATATACACACATATATACATATATGTATGTATATGTAACATTTTAAGTATAAGCCTATGAACCCCCCCCCACCCCCCATTCCTCCTAGTAATTAACAGTAGTGCAGCATATAAACATGTATTTACAGTAAAAGTGAATAGACAGAAGACTGATTAGATGAAGACCAGGAGGGAATCAGATAACTATGATTAAAAAGAGATAGACAACACGATTTCCTGTATGAAGATAATGAACTGAGTAAAAGGGGCATCCAGGCATCCTGAGTGGCAGCTTGGCTCCCCGTCCCGACGTGACGAGCACCTGTCAGCTCCTCCAAAAATCAAAACAGAGACGCCATAAATCATCGTGGGCTGCCACCGAGCCTGACCTCGGGGGCCGACGTGTGTTCGCGCCTCCGCGTTGAACCCTGATACTCCGGCGATTCATCACGATGCTTCAGCGGCGCTCTCAAACATACACATGTAAAGTATGTTTGCTGGAAATGCATTTACAAATGACTGACTAAAGGAATCGTTTGACATTTCGGGCAAATATGCGTATTCACTGTCTGGCGGCGGCTGAGAGAAGACAGATCGCACTTTGAAGCCTCTCGGCAGCAGCACCGACGCTCGCTAATGAGCGCGTTATGTCTCATTTACCAACGCCAACACAGCAATTCAAATTCAAATCTTTGCAATGAAAATGTATTGTATAAAGTAAACCATCTAAACTCTTAGAAGGTTGATATAAGGTTGCTTATATCAACAATATATCAACCGGCTGGAGGTTTTAATGGCTGTAAATTCACACAGCTGCAGTTGTTTACTCCAAGTAGGCGTGTGCCGTGTGTGCATTCCGTGCTGGAGATGCAGAGGGCGTGTACTCGTGTCAGCGGTTTGGTTTTAGGATGCCGCATTTGCTGCTTCGCAGTTAGGAAAAGTTGATTCAAGTCTTTGCTTTCTAGTTTCTTTCAGCTTTGCCAGCTTGCAAGACGATAGGACGATATCGGCTCAGGAGCGACGATAAGAGGCTCTGAAAAAATAGTTGCATGTGTGCATACATTTGAAGTATGCTGTCGTTCCCCGAGTTCACGCTGCAGGAAACTACAAACAAACAAAATACATTCCTAGTTCAAATATCCGCCGTGGACTTTCATGCAAATGGTGCGGATGATGTTACATTTGCATATTTGAAAGTCAAATAAAAGCAACGCTGGCCCATTTCCTGTAAACAGCTGGGAAGTTTTCCATTGTTGGGACGTCAAGACAGTCACCTGGAGGGTCTCGCCTGAATACTGAAATGCAGTACAGCAGTGAAACGATACCTTCCGGTTCGCTGCAGCCTCGCGCGTCCATTATTCACCCCAGATTGACATTTGGAACGCGCTCACACGCCAACGACCTGGAGGCGATTTGGAATTTTCTCAGCATTTTTTGAGTGGACCTCAACGGGGTCGGGTCAGAGGAGCGGGGGCGGTGGGTCAAGTGGCCGTTTGACAATGAGGGAGGGTCTTGTTTTGAGGTGTTTAAATGAGTTTGCTCAAATCTCAGGATCACCTCGGCAGCGACTCTTTTTGTTCCGTCGAAGGAACAGCTCACGCGTGGCGAGACACGGCCGGCTCGCTATCGATTGGACAGCCGTGTCGCAGGCCATCTCAGTGAGTAACGGCTCCACCAGGCAGCGTGTCAGTCAGCATTACGCGGCGGGATGCCGCCGTGCCCCCACCGACTCTGCCCACCCTCGCCTGTCACCGCGCATGATGGACACTTCCCTTCCACGACTCGCCGAACACACACTCACGCACAACCTCCTCCTTGCTGTTTTTGTCCTTGTCTCTTTCTTTCTCTCTCTCTCTCAAACACACACACACACAAATACACACACAGACATGCATATCCCCGGGCTTATTCATTATGAGCTGAATGTCTGCTTTGTGAAAGATATAGAATGAGTGCTGCTTGGTCGCTTGGTGTGGAGTGCTGTGTTGCGTGAGGGATGAAAAGATGCGTTTGCGATTTATCCCCAAACCGAAATTACATTACAATGAAAAGAAAAATAGTTTCACTGTCCTCTGTCTTCAGGCTAAGGTCTCCAAAGACAATAAGGTCCGCCATTATTTTTGCAAAAACGCCCCGCAAAAGCATCACAATCGATTTGTAGTCCTTTAATTCCGACACACGCCGACAAACAAACCGCAACATCTCATCGATTGAGTACAAATACAGGGAAGATGAGTTCCATCTGTATGGTAATCAATGGAATAATGAATTATGTGGGCGCCATCGGGCAAGACGGATATTGTGAGGATGAGCAGAATGTGGAAAAGGTGCTGGCGTGGCTCCACAAAGGGACTTCTTGCTCCGACAGCCGTGTGTGGAAATAAAAAGCTGATGAAAAAATGTTCGAACTCCCATATGGGGAAAAAACCCATCAGCAATACAAGTAAATTCATATTAAAAGCACAGAGAAGGGAAAAATAAGACAGGGATTTGTCTGCCTCTCTGTGGTTTTGTGGGTGTAAGGTGCCAACCAGCGCTGCTTTGCTTTCACACCTCCACAGTCACACTAGATCGTCTCTGCAAATCACCTGCATCGGGTTTCCGGGAGCTGTTTGTCACTCTGTGTTTGAGCTCCTCTCTTCAGGAACAGGAGCCGACTAAGACTCTTGCACGGTTCAACACAGTGCAATTATTATTTTAGCATAAAGCGTGGTCGCCTTCATATTAAATACACCTTCCTTTGTTTGTCTTCATCAATAAAGCACCAATGGATTGTACATTTGTGCATCTTTTGTTGCCTTGCATCTCAACCCGGTGTAGAATGGAGAGATTGCGTGACCAGCCTGTGCAAACATTGTACAAAGAGATGAAAAAAAGACCTCAGTTCAGCTGTTCTCGGGCGGTGGTCCCCAAAGTGTTTCCTAATCCTGTGATTTCCTAATGTGATTTCAATCCGTCTTTCGATCTAACGGTTCCTCTCAAGTTTCTCTTAACTTCACTGCCATCGTCCATATGTGGAATGTTGAGGTCTTTAAGGGGATCAGCTGCTCCCGACCAGTTTCTTAGGGGATCTCGTCCAGTTGAGCCAGAGTGATCTCGTTTTGACTTCAGAGCGAACAGTTTTTCGTTTCCTTTCTTGTTTGCTCAGGTCAATTACCCAGAGACTGCGATTGCAAATCAGCTCTACGAGAAGGACAGAGAGTCATGTTTCTACGGGGGCCGAGGGCTGCAAACGTTGCAAGAGAGAAACGCTGCAAATTCACTAAACAAAACGGAAGTGCGCCAGGCCACTAGGGGCACCAAACCGAGGGGTGGACCAATCCTGTGGGATCGGCCCCTCTTGAAACAAACAAATTGGATATATTTTCTCTCTATAAATTAAGTGCATGTGGTATGTAGATCGCAAATGTTTTTAATGGATGGCGGGTAGTATTGAACTGTTTTGTATTACTTTTTACTTAGTAAAGTTTGAGTACAAAAAACTAAACATCGTGCAAGAAGA
>CAESWR010000057.1:1271691-1281914 GCA_903171835.1 Mullus surmuletus | reverse complement strand
AAAACACAAACCAGGACAATGGAGATAAGGATGGTTTTGATAAAATAAGTAGATGATCATCACTTATAGCTTATGGTTACTGTTCTCCAGATGATTCTTTTTAACACGAGTGATGGAAAAAAAACAAACATGCACCCGAATAGCTGCTGGAGAAATCTTCTTTTGAAAACACTCTTTTTAATAATCCGAAAGCAGAAGCCTCCCCCTCCCCTACCCGACAGTAACATCATGTTATCTGAAATGAAAGGCGAGTTAGTATCCAGTTTTATGGAGAAAAAAAAAATCCCTCATTTTGTGGCAGAATCTCAAAATAAGTCACCTCAGGAAAAAAGTGCAGTATATTCATACAGTTTTATAATGCAGCGCAGTAGAAACACTGGTATTTGGCAAGTTCAATCTTTCAAAACTTTGGATTAAACAAACTGCTCTGTGAAATACGTGTTTAGTGTTTGACTCTCAAGCCAGCCTAAACTTTTTAGCAAGACAACCTGCCCCAAAATAATAATAATAATAATAATAATAATAATAATCTATGCTAAAAATACACTGCCGGTCAGGTCAAACTCAATCATTCATGCACACATTGTTGGAATTCTTTGAATTCATAACCGAGTGCTTTGCGGTTTAACCCTCATTTATACCTTTTTTTTTTTCTTTTTTTCTTTTAACAAATCAAACCAACTGTACACCTTGCTGTCACACAGTTTCTCTCACTGAGTTTTGGCACTTTTGACATTCCTGGACGACTAATATACATAAAGGGTTTTGGCACTCTTTTATTTGCGGAAAGCGTCTGCTGTTTTGGCTTTACAGCATGTAAGACATCAAGCCATCGCTCTGTTTCAACGTCCTCACTGACAGTAAAGACCCCCGGATTTCGGTGTCCACGTCTAATCCGTGGGTTAATCTCTCCTGGAGATTAAAGCGACGGTTGGTTCCTTTATGAAGAACAAAACAAGCTCAAATGAAAAACCAGCTTTGACATTATTTCCCATCATTGTTCTAAGTCAAATTTTTAAATAGACATTTTGTGCTTCCAATTACACAACCTTGCCGTCCTCAGTGCTGAGCCTGCTGAGATAGGAGTCCATGGAGAACATCTGGGTCCATGCCTTCCCAGACGCACCTCGCTTTTACTGGGAACGCTGGAAGACACAGCTTGGTCCACTTTGCCCACTGGCCGCCTCCAGCTAACCAATCAGTTTCTCTTTTGGCCATTGTTAGAGGGACGGTTCTTCAGGGATGGACCAGCCAGCTGTTGGCGTCCTCCAGGTCCGTGTCCAGCTCCTCGTCTTCATCCAGAGGCTCCGGGGTGCGGAGGGCCAGCTCCCGCAGGAAATCGTTCGAGTAGGCGGGTGGCTGAGAGGCGGACTTGAGGCCAATTTTCTTCTTCATGAGGTGGAACTGGTCGCGGATGAAGTTGTAGAACTCGTATTCATAGCGCATGCGGTGGTAGAGCACCTGCAGGGCCTCCATGGTGGGGGTGTGTTTGCGCACCGTGCCCGTCATGTTGCCCATCTTCCTGTAGTCTGCAGCGGGAGATTACAGAGATTAAAATTACGATCTCCAGAAAGATGTTTTGGGGTAAATTGTGATTTAACAATATAACTTTAGATCATACACATACATAGTGTCATAGTGTAGTAGTGTATGATAAAATACACACACACTGTCATCATACACTACCATAAAAAGACAGTAGTGTATGATGACAGTGAAAAAATCTAAATAAATCCCAATCAAAATGATTTAAAGGTAAAATACATGAAAAAAATATTGACCAGAGAAGACATACATGCATTACTGTGTCTTTTTTCACATTCACAGACACTTCCGATATTGTTTCTGATGCCTAAAAAGGAAATCTTGTCCCTGTCTTTTTGTTTGAAAAGAAGCAAAGAAACAAAACAAACAATCCGGCCATCATGGATGTTAAAATGAAAAACATTTCCAAAGGTCAACCTACCAGGACTCTTGTATATGTTGAGCACTCCAGTAAAATAATGAGGTAAGAGCCTCTCCAGTAGGAGGAGCACGTCCTCCAGCTCCTCCAGTACCCCCACCAGCAGGTAATTCTCCATCACGTTCTGTTTGGCCCTTTCCAGTGCCCATGTTCCTGGTTCTCTGAATGAAAAATCCCAAGAGACAAGAGTGTAAGCCAGCAGGAGCAACAACCAACAACAAACACCCTGCTACGTGTGAGACTGCTTGTACCTGCACTGAGGATGCTGTCCACAAAAGTAAGGGATGATGTAGAAAACCCTGGGGTTGGAGCATTCTGGGTAATTCTCCAGAATACACACGTTTATATCCTGAAGGTGAAGCACAAACAAACCTCAGTGAGTCACTTCCCTTAGCAATTATGAGGATGAATCAGAACTGTAAGTGATTATTCCTCCCAGTAGAGGGAGCTCTTCACCAATACTGCTGAGCGCTCGCTGATCGCCATCTGAGTGCTGCACCCAACAACATCCTGTGCACGAAGATAAGCTGCTTTCTGAGGCTGAGATGCCCGCTCAGATACAACCAGGGTCTGTGCGGAGTTGTTGGCCTCTAAAGACTAAAAAACCCTCTGCAAGTTGAATGAAGCAAACTGCAGAAATCACCCCCAAATGCGTTTAGAGCGATTAGATACGAGTCGAGAACTTTCAAACGCTAAAACACTCCCCCCCCCATCTGATTGCTGTTAAAAGGGTAGGAAAGAAAACTCCACATAGGAGAGATTAAAAACACACATGCAGGAGGAGAGCTGGCCAGCCGCTGAGCACCGCGGAACCAGCAGTCAAAGCCATGTCAGGTGACGTAAGCCTTTATGGACGGCAACAAGGCCCGGGCATGACTCACACACACACACACACATGCACGGGGGGGGGGGGGTAAGTGCAAGAATGCACACGGTAGCGTGCGTGGCAGAAGTAAGAGGTGTTGACAAGGCTGTTGTTTACAAAAGGCAACAGGACCAAAGTGGAAGAAAAATGGAATGACGACCACAATTGCCCTTTAGATTTATGCCCTGATGGGTTGATTTTAAGCAGAGTGATTTGTCAAAGCCAGCGCCGAGGCCAACGTGGTCCATCACGGAGATTAGGAGGAGTCAGGCGGGACCGCGGGCCAGGGTCCGGGACCTTCCCCCCGAGGACGCAGACCGGCGGAGGTGACCGGGTTTGGGAGAGCAGCAACTTGACAGGCTTGTAAACAGATTTTGACTCTTGTTTTTGCGCAATCGAGTCGAGTCAGATAAGACGCTCTTCATACCCTCATTCAGGATGAAGATAAAGCAGCCTCAAAATACACCAGGTTGACATGATACATTAAGAAAACGATAGGATGTGATGAGGATAATGCAACGCCCTTCTTGTCTCTTGCTCGGAACAAGGTCGCCATGACAGCGGGAGCGTGAGGCTCTGTATACATAAGCTGAGGTTACATAAATTATGCACTCGGTTAGCGAATACATCGCGCTGCAGTTGTGTCTCTGATTCATCCGGTGGCCGCAGGGTTTGTTTGAACTTGACTGCAGACCCGAGCAGGGCGGCGCGGCGGCAACGGGGCTGATTGTTGATCACTGACACAGGCCGCCAGAGCGCTCTTCAAAGAGGCCACAGCCGAGACCCACAGGAACCTTCAGAAAACAGCTCAGCATTGTGCTATTGTTGGTGTGTGTGTGTGTTAGTGTGTATCCTTGTTGTTTTCTTTTGATGCATAATTTCAAAAACAATCAGCTATTTTATCATCTAAAGGTTTTTTTCTCCTTTTGCGCAGGTTCTTTTTTATGTCCGTAATTACAACTACTTCCATTGTTATTGAATATACATCCGTCCCTTCCTGCCTTGCAGTCACTTTATCTGCAAGACTCTCAAAGGAAAGACTGAAAAAGTAATAAACGGCATCATTACCAGATTAAAAAGAACCAAGACGGTAAACAAACCAAAAAAAAATACGGATGATACATGAACTAATTTGAACTTCACTGCGTTGTGCATCAAAGAACAAATGATTCCATTGGGTGACGCAGGCTTTTTGTACAATTAGTTTGATGCTGCACGGAGCTCCTAACGACGCCTTTGTGAGCCAAATTAGAAAGAGAAAAAGTGAAAAAAAAGACCAGTGAAAGTCAAAGAAAAGGGAAAGGCAGGAAGTGGAAGTGACACCGTTCCTTGACACTGGTGGCGCGCTGCCAGGAAGCCCCTCATCCAGCTCCCCGCGACACTCGATAGGAGGCCCTCACGCTGCGACGTTTAGGACGCCTCTGGGAATCCAACTCATTTATAAACGCCGATCGAGGACTCACTCACACACACACACACAGCTCGCAAACATTTCGCACTCTCTTTAGGAAACCCATTAGTATTTCGAAAGGGAGCTCCTGTGCGCACACTCGGGCCCATTGTTCCCATTCTCTCTGTGGATCGGGCCAACCGAGCGTCACAGAAACTGTAGCAAAACAGGCCCTAATCTCTCCGACGGGCCCCGGCTCCGCTGAATGGAACGTATACATGAATGAGCGCAGGAGTGGTTGGTGATGCAAACCTTTCCCATGGGACGCTTTGTCTCGCTACCATAGTTTCTCAGCGCGCGCTCTTTTTTTTCCCCCCCTCCATCATTTTAAAACAAATATCCGCGCTTCCGTACAGAAAATGCTTTATACTTGATATACCCGAAAGAGGACAAAAAGTGACTTTGAAATGGAGGGGGAAAAAAAAACAGCTGTACTTTTGCCACCTCTGCTCTAAGGTCACATCGCATTTAAACTAACAACTCTGGCGAGCATCCAGGCAAAACAGAAAGCCGACGCTGAAAGAAACATATACTTGCTCCGACAACACCTGACAGACGCGGCCAGTCAACCGCATGTGTCGGTTGCACCTCGGGGCGGTCCCTCCCGCGGCACACACACACCGCCTTACTGTTGCTACAGTGGAGACATGCTAGGGCACGGCACACGTGGAAAAGCCCATCCGTGTGATGTGCGCGTTCATTTGTTTTGAAAGTGTTTTGTGTGTGTGTGTGTGTCACTCAAATGTCAAGATTCTGTGGGAAGCTCACCTCATCGGGCCAGTATTTGAGGTGTGAGACACGATGCGCTCTCCGAGTTCACACACACCGAGTTATTAATCAAAAGCAGGTTCTTCATGTGAGAACACGCATACTCGTGTATATCAACACACTCGTACACACTGCTTTGTGGTTAAGAGGAGGATTATTAGTCACACAGATAAAACGAAACCCCGGTTGTATAAAAGCTCACAAAGCGACGGTCCGTGCAAGTATTTTTCTGCCGGGATGTGTGTCCAGTGGCGTTCCTTTGTACAGTGGAGTGTGTGTGAGTATAAAAAGGGGTGTGGGGACCGACGGAAAATCCAAGCCGACCACAGGAATGTTTCGGCAACACGTGCATCAGGTTCCCCCCTCGGCCCGGGCCGGCGGGCTGACAGTGTTCTTTCATTGACACCTCTCATGTGCGCCCGGCGCGGGGGCAGGCCGGGCTAATGCACACCAGGCAGGGGATACATCCAAAACCAGTCTGGGCGGGGAGTGTTGACAAAGCGGGGCGCTCATGGGGGCTGGCCCCGAAACGCCGTACTTGTGAGACCTCCAATCTCTGGGTTTCAACGCTGAATAAAAAGAATAAAATCACTGCACATCACTCTGCCTTCTGGACCCTGGAAGCTCACAGAAGCTGAGGGCACAACTCTCTTAAACCGGCCACTTGGCTTTTAAAATTAATCCTTAATCCCAACCCTAATCTTAAATCTGACAAAAAATTATATCATGTGCATTTCTCACATACCTCGCTCCTGTATATTTACACTGCAGCTATTATGCATGGTCAGGTCCTTAATACCACCTTTATAAAGTGTATATGATAGCTAATTTAGTGCTAAATCTCACTTTTTATTATTTCGTGAGGCGTTTTTACCTCCATGAGTACATTTATTGTAAAAAGCGAGATGCTCAGCTGGAACGGGCTTTGCACGTTATTTTAAGAACAACAAAAAAAACAAACCCTGAACTGAAAGTTGAAAGTCTTGTACAGAGCGTATGATTTATTTGACAGTGGGCCCTCATAAGTATAGGAGTGTAAACACTGTGTACCCACACACAGGTAAGCCAGTCTAAAGTCACAGCCCCCCCCCCACTCCTCCCCCTCAACCTCCCCTTTAACCGTAGCGAGGGGCCCCCGTGGTCTGCATACTTTAATAACTCAACTCACATGGTCCAAAACTCCAGGGAAAGCAGTGCAATACTTAATTACGCCCAGTCAGACTCAAGCCAGAATGACATTCACTCCTCTCGTCGGCCAAGATATGAGCCTCATGAACTCTCCGGATCTCCGAGGGCGGCGGGAGCGATGCGACCTGCCCCGATTTGGCATTTAATCCCCGACAGATATCGTTAAAAATATTGTTTTTCCTGTTTCTTTCATTACCGATCCAAATCACAGTGGTTTGTCTTCAGGGGAATTCCAACACAAACTGAGATGACAGATGCATCACCTCGTTGCCGCACTTGAATCGTGTTTTTAATGTGTAAACCTCAAACGCAGATTAAAAAAAAAGGCAGGGGGGGGTGGACATGAGAATTAAAGTAAAGCTTCCAATGGCATGCCCTGTAAAATATGAGATGTCTCGTACAGCTTCAGTCTGGCGCTACGGGCGTAAACATCTCTGCGAGGCAGATGTAAGACGCAGGTTACTGATGTGGTTTGCGCAGAATCGGGTCTCTAATTGGAATCATCGTTAGATTTAAATATTGGGTTAACGTCAGGCTGCCGTGGCCTCGCAATCTGTCGTCTGCCCCTCCGGCAACACCATGTGGAGGCCGTCTTCAAAGCGAGCGCGGTGTGGTTTCAATATAAATCTCTATTGAATCAATGCTTTGCTGCTTATATTTTTAAAACGTTAGGAAGTTAATATCTGTCTAAAAGCTAATAACAAACAGAAGAGGAGGGGGTCGTCGCCTGAAGTCATATGTGAATGAAAAACTAACACCAGTGTTTTGGTGTACGACGTCTGCAGTGATTTGTGTCTGTAATATGTGAATAACCCGTCTCCGAGTACACGCCTCTAATTACAGAGCGCACCCGAATTTAGGGGAAGACAGTCAGCGTCGCCAGTGAGTTTAAAATTATGAAACCACCTGGCCTGGAACCAAAGCAGATATAGATTTCGAAGCGCTGCTATTGGCAACCCCGCTCACTCAAACACTGCAAACAAATCGCTGTGTTGAACCAAGAACGTCAGCGGAATCGATTGGGTCATCTGGAGTAAATGGGAAAAGGTTGACTTGTCAAATAATCCCCGGCAATGAGGTTTCCAACACTGTGATAAGAGCAAGGCTGAGATTTGCATTTGCTCGTCGCACTTTGATCAAATGTTTGTTCTGGTAAATTTCCAGAAAGTTTCCTGAAAATTCCCATGGGAATGTTAGCTTGGGAATATTGGAATGTTTTAGGGCTTTGCTGCCATTGAAGACGATGAGGTCCAGCCCAGGTCCCTTGATGAATAGTGAAAAGTGCTGAGGGGACATCAAGAATATTTCTCTGTCGGCTACTGTAAATCCCTGGACCATAATTTATTTTTCACCGTTCATGGTTTTTGTTGTTCTTTGAATGAAACCATGAAAGTTCTACAGAAGTGAAAAACTGATCAGCGTCATTTATACATTTTGTATCAGGCATATTTGCATGTGTGTTTGCTTATGACAAATATTGATGGCTATATTCATGACAGTTAAACTCAGTTAGGGCAAATTCCCTGAAAATTCATGTATAATTTCATTTAAAAATACTGAATTTTGACATGTTTGCATGCATGTCTGCTTACAACAAACCAACATGTTTAATATTTACACATGGATATGACCAGGTAAAGGCAGTTCAGGAAAATTCCCTTTAATTTCTGTTAATTTATGAATATTCCCAGAATTTTGCAACCCTAATGAAGAATAAAGACCGCCTAATACTGCTCTCCTTCGGGGTCTCACCAGGTATCTCTCGTCATCTTTCATCCCCGGGGTGCGGATCAGGTGGTTCTGCTCGCCCCTCCAGTCGCCGAAGCGCCGGAAGAAGTAATTGGACAGGAAGCGGTTGATGGGGTCGCGGATGATGTTGATGTAGACGGGCTGTTCTATCCTGAACCTGACAGAAGCGGGTAAAATCAAGATGCGTTTCAAAAAAGAAAAGGAAAAAAAAGTGTCTGAAACAAACAGGGGGGAGTTTCTGTGTTTACCTGGTGAAGTTGAGGAAGTGAACGTGTCGCGTGTAGAGGAACGGCTGAGGGATGTTACTGATGTTCTTCATGAGGTCCACCTGAAAGACCAAGCAGAAATAAAACATGGGATTGAGTGAAAAAACAAACCAACACACAGATGACGATATTCTCTATTCTCTATACTCAACAGTCAACAAAACACCCGACGAAATCCACTCGACAGCATCTTTACAGAGTCAAATGAAATCGAGAAGCATCATCTCTCACTTGGTGGTTTATCGAGTTGAGCAACGACCCATGACTAAAAAATGCTCGGCCGTCTACTTATCTCTTTAATTTGATTTTCAGAATCTTTCGCTCTCAGACTGACCTCACCGCAGACCGGGGCCCTGCTTTCGCAAATGTCCAATTATTGTTTTGCTCAACCCGCATTATTCATCACAAACTGGTTTCGCCCTTTCTCTAGTCATGCGATGCAGAGGAAAAGTTTTCTTCCTCTTTGGCTGCAGCGTAAAAAAATAAATACAAAAAAAAGCAAGGAAAGAAAGAAAGACTTGTGTGCGCAGAGAGGCCGGATGGAGGGAGCCACCGCAAACTGGGAATATCGCAGTGATGCCAGTGCAAAATGCCTGGCATGGCGATACAACTTTTAAAATTCCAATACAATACTGATATTGCAGCCTTTGAGTATTGGCCGATATTGATATCGATCCGATCCAATATCAGCACGAATCATACATGCTTTTATGACTTATTTTGTAGTGTGGGTTACATACCAGTGGGTTACATACATTTTACCTTAAACATAAGAATATTCTACAATTGTATAAAATAAATGAAAATTACATTAGAAGACCCTGACATAAACGCCTCCACGTCTGACTTAGCATGCGATATATCTGATTCTACGATAATGGAAAGCGGCGTTGCAGTGACCCACGCTGACATCAAAGACGTCTTCAGGAAGACTATTTAGAAAGCATATTTAGTAATATTGATGTGAATTATCAGTGTTAAATGGTGCCAGTATCAGTCCAAAGTTTTTAGCAGCATTTAGTTCATTCTTGTGAGTGGTTGCAGACATTTCAGGCCGTTCCTGTGTTCCCATAACTTCAATGGAGGCGGAAGAAAAAAGGAGGCTGCAGCGAGCAAACACATTTTGAAAAATTCTGTTTTACAAACGTCATAAAAGGGTGGAAATTTATGCATCTGCCCGACACCGAAGATACACAGACTGTTTACGCGCTGTGATCCAGGGGATGTTTTGATCTGAGAACTGCCTTTAATGTAATGGATTAATCAAAGTTGCCTGTTTCTAATGCAAAACACTTTTAGTGAATGACCTCATTAAAAACATGCTATATTCTTGAAAAAAAGCAGGCTGCTCCTCTTGCAGTCGGAGGCTTATCATTTTATAAGGTCAAGAAAAATTTTAAGTACAGCTGTGTGTTTGTAAAGTAAAAAAATGGCGCCAACTTTGTCTGTTATGGCTGAATAGTTTTGGACTTTTAATAGAGAAAAAAAATAGATGAATGTCCCGCTCTTATAACCGAGCACCTGTTACGTCATAGCCGGGCTATTTGGATAGCAACAGCGAGATGTATATTTGTTTATGTACACAAGGCAGTTAATCTGAGGCCCCAGTCAGATTTGGGCTTCGCACCCTCCCCTGCGTCCATAAACACAGTACATTTCCACTCGCTCTGCTTCCACTTTCTGCAAATCTGTGCAGCTATAAAAGTCCTCTTTACAACTTTCATCACCAACCTCTGCTTTTTTTTTTTTTACTTTTCAAAGCTCACCTTCTATTAATCACTTTTGTTTCTGCACAAAGAAAGTTTATTTTCCACAAACTGCCCCCCTCGGCTGTAAGTCCAGACCAATTAGCCCAGAGCTAACCCCCTGACGTCCCCTCCCCCAGTGCCAAGACCTCCTCCCCAGGTTAGACCCTGAGCACATTTGGCACATTTGTTGCGTGTGTGTCTGTTAACCCTACCCACCACTCTGTTT
>CAESWR010000057.1:1209657-1219867 GCA_903171835.1 Mullus surmuletus | reverse complement strand
CTCCACCAGTCACAACAAAAATAAATAAATAAATCAATCAAAATATGCTCCAAACATACAAGGGAATGCAGAATTACTTGCAGTTCATTTGGGTTTGGCTTGTTGCTTCCACCAAATGTTACACATCCAAAAACAGCAGAGAGGCATAATTATGGAAGACGATGGGGTTGATTCATCTCATTTGAACAATCCGCCCCCACCCACCCACCCGCCACTACCACAGTGCCGCCATTTAGAAGGTGAACATGCATTTTTTTGTGGATTTTTTTGCACTTAGGGGCATATATTGGATAAGATTTGAAACAGTTTGACAAAAAACCTGAGGTCTGATTGCACCGAGGCGGCCCTGAACGCGTCATATTGTACCTTGAGGTTGATGCGCTCCAGCAGCTCCTCCACGGAGGTGGGCTTGGGCGGCCGGCCCTTCCTCCTCCTCCTCACGGGCCTCTTGGGCTTCTCCTCTTCCTCGCTCAGCACGTCCACGTAGATGAACTTGAAGGTGCCCACCTTGTTGTTGAGCAGACCCATCCACGTGCCCATGGGCGGCTTGCTGATGATGTCGATCACGTCGCCGCGCTGGAGGACGGCAAGGACACGAGCGGCTTTAGACTTCGATTGCATCACTTTCGGGACGAGGTGTTTTTTTTAACAACAACAAAAACGAAGCACGTGGATTCAGCAAACCCAGCCATTGTAATGCTTCTGAGAGATGATCTGAAGTGCGTGAGGTGTGTTTTACCTTCAGTTTGAGAGAGTCGGTGTCGTAGGGGCTCGGGGTGAAGTCGGTGTGGACTCGGGCGCGTCCGCAGAAAGGCCCCCTGTACGGCGGCTCCTCATCATCGCCGTCCTCAGACTTCACACTTTCCCTGTTGCTGGCTGACGAGTCGGTGGTGCTCACAGTCTGACCACCTGCACACACACACACACACATTTATACAAGCTGTAAAACAACTACTGCGAAATACAATATAACACAGGCCACTTGTTACCAACAATAAAAGGCTGCGATCGTCCTTTAAAACATCTGTTGATTGTCAAAATATCTTCAAAGGGCTTCGTGTTTGTTGATTTATTTAATAGCCTTGTGTGTGCAGCGAAGGGGAAAAAACAGAATGCTTAGCAAACAGTTGGGTGCAGAGATCCTAGGAGAAGCTGCTGATCTGCTGCATATTTCTCTCTGTATCTAATGGAACACTGTAGAAATCTTGTCGACATGTGGGAACCGGACAGACTTCCTACATAATCATTACCACATGTTTGCCTGTCTGCCTGCGTGTTTGTGTGCGAGTACAAGGACTCGGGATCACTGTAAGCCGGCCAAGTCTCAATGATGGAGGGTATTTTACATCGGCGGTGTGACACGCGGAGAGAGCAGGTTGAAGCAATCAGCAGTGGAAATAGGGTAAGATGACCCCAGAGGTCAAAAAGAACTCTGAGATTACAACATGATGAGGCAGCTGGGGTGATCAAAAAAAAAAACCGAATTGATCTTTATGAGTATCAGGCACGCATGCAAAGAAAAAAAGAATATATATATATATACATATACGTACTACCAGATGCAAAACAAGGGTTAAGTTATCTACATGTGGAGATGGCAAGGAGAGTCACCAGCTCCCTCTAGTGGTCAATGTGGCTAAAAACTCCTGCAACGTCAATGACCGATTCAAGCCTATTTGCCCTTATTTGCTCTAAGACAGTGATCTGTAGTTGTGTTAATATTTGAATCAACTGATGATAATTCTTGTTGTAAACATGCAAACAAAAAAAGAAGTCTTACTCATTGAGCTCTGGCCGCTCAGCGAGCTGCGCAGGCTTTCCACCGAGCCTCCGGCCTTCAGCTTGGGCTTCTCCAGAGAGTCGGTGTCGGGCTGAGGGGACTGCGGAGAGCCAGGGGCTCCATCCGGACTGGACTGAAAGACGGAAAGCCAAGCCAAACACGAGGAGGAGGGGGAAGGAGAGAACATGAGGGAAGGACACAAAGGAAAGGCTGAGACTTGGACAGAAATACATCTTGTGTCCCATAGTTAACCTTTTTAAACACGCTATATCTTCATTTTGATAATGTTTTGGGATACATGCCAACATCACCTTTTTTGCCTGTCGTTCCAAAGCTACTTTAGCTTTAAATATGTCAAATAATAACGTTGAATAGTCAAGACCGCCTCTCATAATAACCTATATATGCTCCCTCATTTGCTGCTCCTGTTTTGTTCTGCTCCAGCGATCCACTAGGTGGCACCGTGGCCTATTAAATGGCCGGTGTCACGACGCTGGCGGGATAATTATTATTTCTCTCCTGTGCCCGATGGCTCAGTGACTCACGGCGGCCTATGTGGGTCACGGAGACCACCCCGATGAAATGATGCTCAGCTGTAACCAAACAACACATTCCAAGGGGTGACATTTAAAATCGGGAGAGGGGATGAGGGCCGACTGCACAGGCCACCGGCTAAAGTCACTCAGAAGACCTAGAAAAAAAATCAAATAAATTAAAATAACGAGGCCAGCGCAGATGAGATGGCCATTATACACCCAAACACTGGTTTCCTAAGAAGTGGCCTGGGGGAAGACTTTCATCACCCCGATGAGCTCAGAGCGAAACACACACTCCACCCTCAGCTCTGGACCCTAGACGAGCACGGCAGAGTTTGAGAGAAAAATCCAGAGAAGTGTGTGTGTTTTAGTGCTCTGTGTTTATTCTGTAACTAACATAAATACTCCCACCCACTCACAGCCTGTGGACAGAAGATGTGGCTTACGCTGCAAAACATCCTCTAAATGTTTGCAGAACACGGGGCCACTTTTATTCCTTTTCAGCTACTCCTGGCTTGGTCTTTTGTGGGTTTTAAGACAACGCATGGATTTGCGCGACAGCTGCAAAGTGGGCGTGTGTGTGTGTCTAAGCGTGTTTGCATCTAACCTGCTCGGACAAAGAGCTGCTGTACTTCTTCGACATGCGTTTCCTCATCGTCTCCTTCACCGACTTGACCTTCTTGCCCAGTGAGATGCGAGACGTGGTGGGCGATTTGACCACTTCCCTGTATATGGCCTCCTGTTCTTTGCTCTGCGAAGAACGAGCAGAGGTGGCAATGGTTAAAGAGGATAAAAGAGGGCCGAATTGATGACCCCAGATAGATAGATAGATAGATAGATAAATAGATACTTTAATACAGGATATTGCAGTGTTACAGCAGTAGCAGACATCACATAGTCATTGCACATAGAAAAATAAGAATAAATAACTACATAATAAAAGATTAAGCTAAAAAATATGATAAAACAATGCCTAAAAGACTAATTGCTACTAAAAATATATTTAAAAAGAAAAAGAAAAAAATGCTTACGTTGGTGTCTGAGCCTGCATTGACCACATGGAGGGAACGGTTGGACAGGTCAAAGCCGCCGAAGCTGCATGTCCTCTGCGGGTAGGAGGAGCCGAAAAGAAAGAAAAAAAAAAAAACACACACACAAAATGAGTCACAATCGGAGCAGGTCGCAATGCTGCAAACTACCCATCCACACCCACTGAGGGGTCAAACTCACAATGATTCATGCTTGGCACGACACAGGCAGCACTCTGATTAATGCATATGGGTAGATGGTTTGTATATATGGGGGGGGGGGGCATGATGTCATATGGGACTGCGGACAGCTCAGAAGACATGATGTAACACAAAACTAGTATATGAGCTCTTTTAAAAGTTCCTTAGAGAAAAATGTTGGACCGAATTAAATGAAGCTTCTTGATGTGGCCAAATTTATACACGCTTTAGGGACTCTCCATATATGTAATCGTCTTGTGGTTAATTATGGGAAATGCAAAACCGGGGGCTAAGTATGCAAACAGGCACGACACATAGGTTGGTTGCTTGGAGCCGACAAAATATATGAACAACTTTGGTTTGACGACAGGAGGGTGGCATGAAAGGGTTTTTGGTTTTTTGCCTTGACTTTAGAGGTCAAAGGCAACGGCAGACAGAGAGAGGGGACGGAGGGTCACGCACAGACATGTAGACACAGACACGCATCTGCGGAAAGACGCTTGCGTTCAGTGGGGGGCGCTGGTGGCGTTCCTCCTTTGCTTCGAAAAAAAACTCATTTCTTTTAAATATCCCGCGAAAAAAACCCTGGACGAAGATCCTCCGAGAGAGAGAAGGCATCATTAGGGGTTTCTTTTTCTTTTTTCTTTTTTAACAGATGTCCACGGCTGCAGTCCACATCACAACTTCCCAGGAATAAAAAGCACAAACATGTCTGAAGCGGCGGCGTCCAAAAAAAATGGGATGGTGGATGTTCTATGGAATGAACATGCATCCAGAAAAAAAGCCTTTCAGAGATAATAACGGAAAAATAAAGAATAACCATAGAGGCACGGGCCAAAAAAAGGAACACCAAAAAGCAACAACAGAAAAAAGTGGATTCAAAGTTTTTGGGGGTTTGGATGAGAGCGACCTCACTACTGCACGATAGGACCCAGGTACCTTCAAAGCTGCAGGATAGCTCCACTACACTGTGCTACTATATCTGCTTCTCACCCTTTCCCTTATAAACTCAGCATCGACCTGTGTGGCGATAACTGTGAGCGGGCCTCCGTTCAAGCCTTTTAAGCCGTCTTAATGAGGCCATTCATGGAGCGTGGCTGTAAGGCGGGCGGGCTCCAACATCTCATGCCCGGGGGAATCAGTGTGAGTGTGTGAGTGTGTGTGTGTTCTTCAGGGATCTGACATTTAAAAGAGGCATAAAACCACTGCCGTAGCACTGCTCATTCCCTGATCATTTCACATGTGGCGATAACATAAAAAAAAAAAGCCACAGGCATTCACTTAAAGGTCACGGGTGATGACATTCCTCCGAGGTGTTGATGGATACGCCTCCCTGCGTGATTCAAACCCTCGAGGACAGCTGTATTTCTATCACTAAAGACTTGTCGCCGTTTGCTGGATCTACACCTATGAGCCTCGGAGCTATTCTGCAACTTTGAAGCCCACCCGGTCCCGCTCACAAGCGGCGGCTGGTTTAAACCTCTTGGTCTAAACTCACAGACTTCTGCTGGATGCGCAAGAGCACGCGCTTGGTGCAGCGGTCCACGCTGGCCGCCCACTTCCTGTCCGCCTCACGGTCCTCCTCCAAGAGACAGCGGCGCTCAGCGCGGCTGAGGGTAACCGGGCGGACCAGTTGGGCCCAGTTGAGGTGGCCGTACAGGCTCCGCTCCACCACATAGGTGATGTTCAGCTCGCTGACCGCAGTTCGCCCGCGCAGCCTCCGGGAGGGGAACACCCACCCGCCGCCCCCACCAAAGCCCTTTGATTTGGCTACGTTGCTGCGGGCGGGGGACGAGGGGGTGACGGACAGAGGGGAGGCGGGACTCTTGGCGCTGCGTGAGCGCTGGTACAGGAGGTGCTTGGTGGAGTAAGCGTAGTTGGGGTCGGGCTTCCGGTGTGTCCAGCTGCCGTGATGCCAGGCAGGTGGGTGTTTGGGGCTGCCTGGCGGGTCGTCGTCCAGTGAGATCAGGAGGCGGGACTGAGCGTGGGGTTTGGGGCGGGGTTTGGTCAGTCCGTAAAAGGCGTAGAGGGCCTCATTGTTACTTACCCCGTGGGAGATGGAGCTCAGGGCCTTCCGCATCTCGCCGTCAGTCGTGGAGCGCGACAGCTTCCCCTCGTCGTCCAATCCACAGCCATCCAGCTCTGAGAAGGAGGATCCACTGCCTCCCGCGCCAGAGGTGGAGCCTCCCAGGCCCCCGGAGCCCACCGGGGTCCTCCTGGGGGGCCGGATGAGGCCGTGGGTGCTGGAAGACTTACTGAAGGTTTTCACCAGCTTGTGTCCGGACCAGGTGTCCAGGCTGCTGGAGGAAGGGGAGGTGGTCAGGCTGTCCGTGTCTCCGTCCACGGAGAGCTGATCCTGGGTGAGGGAGGGCAGAGAAGCCTCCTGCGGCAACAGGGGCTTCTTCAGGACCCCCGTGTACAGGGCTGTGTTGTCGTCACAGGTGGGAGGCGACTCTAGATTCAGAAAGTCTGAAAATAAGAGCGTAAAGACACCAGAGTGTTGTTGAGACATCAGAGGCGCGTGGCACGTACAGTCCCATGACCCAATCTGTGGTTTTCCAAAGAGCACAGCTTGCCAGGAAAAATTTCAAAACACATTCTTCAAGTGTGAGCATCAGGGAGCACACACGACAGATGGGAACGTAAGAAAAATGCCTCCTTCAAACATCTGAATGATTAAACTACAATAATCTTCATATGTATAAACTTTCATTGAATATCCGCTGCATGAACCCCAAATAGCCAGAGCAAGTATTTACTCTACATTCATAAATCAATCAAAGTATCCTGACAAACATGAGCTTTCATTACCGCTGTGAGCAAAAGCCGACAGGTGTCATTCAAGTGTGCCTGCAAACTAATAAACCTCTCACCTAGATCAGGGGAGAGTTCACTAACCTTCAGAGCCATGCTTCTTGCCCTCCTCCACCTTGATGAGCTTCTTCCGGACGCGGCGTGTGGAGTTCACCAGCTTGTGCAGCCGTTTGAACTTTACAGAGTCCTCCGATTGCTCATCATCCGACTGTTCACGGGACTGCTGGGAGGGACGAAACGAAAAGGGATGGGATGACACACTTTAAAGGGACAGGCGTTAACTTTGAAAACAAGAAGAATCGGACACAAAAAAAAAGCAGTCACAGAAAACACCTCGCTGAGCATGCTATTAAAATGAAACGGATGGGAGCGTTTAGGGTGCAGTCAGTTAGTGTGGTGAAACGTGGAGGGATGGTGGCACAGTGCATTGTGGGATGCAAACAAAATACACTGAAACAAATGGATCGAGTGACACACGAGTCGGGTCTGTTTGGTGTTAAGTTGCCTTCTGAGGTTCTTTACTCCGGAGTACATGGAAGGACACTGATTGCATGTTACCGGCAACCGTAGCCGAAGGTTTTCGATCCGTGTGCGGCAGCTCCATTTAAAATCTCTATTGCAGAAAACAGACGCAATGACTGTTTAATCACTCAAAATCTTTCTATCAATCAATCAATCTCTTCATTTGTCCCCAATGGGGAAATTAGCTTTGTCCTCAAAAGCAATGATGCTGACAAAGACCTGAGCTCTTGCTGGCGTGAAGCGCTGTCATTATTGCGGAGCTCCAACAGCCTAATTTGTTTCCAACAGTCTCCACAGCAACTCCAACTCTTAATGGTGTGCCAGTTCCACGGTCGAGGTTCAGCACTCTGGCTTCACGTACATTTACACACACTCTAGGTTGGGCAGAACTGGCTCAGCTCGCTGATAATATTCAGCTCTGACATTCCCAAACAAGCACTTCTTTGCTCTTGTTGAGTTTCGACCACAAGCCTGGCCCGGGAGGCTGGTGACATACAGTGGGGATGATGTTAACAGCCGCGGCTTGGCATAAACGCACGGCATCCGACACCGTTCGCAAAAACCCCTCGATGGTCCACGTCACTCCAAGGGCATCTTTTCAGTTCCTGCAGGCGTTCCATCATTTGCAAAGTCGAAAAACAGAGAAATATGCATTCATCAGTCAGCGATCCGAGGGCAGTCGATCAAACTCCCCCACCTTTGCGCCTTTCAGAGGTGTCCGAGAAGCTTTCGGGTTCTCCATTAGATTGGCCCGGGCAGACCATTTGGCCTCTCGCAAACCACAGAAATAGAGTCTGAAAACCCCTAACTCCACCATCCCTCATCCCAATTTTCCTTGTCAATCCCTCAAATAAACCACGCGGTCCTGGCTCTAGCCGCGACATCCTCAACTTTCCATTTGCCCCTGGCCTCGAACTATGGAGCGTAATTACAAGCCTGTGTTATAGGGGATTGATAAAGGAGACAGGAGAGGGTCCAGTTCTGCTGAATTCCTACTCACTATACTCAAAATGCTTGATTATTTCATCCAAAGGAGGAGATGATGCAAAAAGCGAGACAATTCGAATCCCGAGTTGTTGAATGCGCTCCTTCTGTGACAAAGTGAGACTGTAAAACCCTGCCCTGAGTAACACCATCCATAGAAACAACCAGACAAATGGGGGGAAAAAACCCTCCATCCCATAGAAATACATCAAGATCAAAGCAACAAATCCATAGCTGTGGTCCTTGAACTTAGAAAAAAAAAGAAGGCCAAACAAATAAAAAACAAACGGAAGCGCAAACAAAGAGTCCAAATACTCACCAGCGTATTTGGACCATCGGGGTTGTATTTCCTGTGTTAACCGACACATTAGCGAGGGCAAGTCCGGTAAAAAAATCCATACTGTGCAGAACACAGCATCACGCACGCAATATCCATGATAATACGAGTGTGTCTGCGAAACATGCTGGCAGATACAGACGCAGCCCTGTTCGCGGACGGGGCTCGGAGGAATGAGGGGCTGTTTGGAAGTGCCGTGCAGCGCGGTTGGGTAGAGAGAAAAGGCGTGTTGTGCATGAGAACAATCCCGGCGTTTGAGCCCCTCTGACCCTGCCTCGGCCCCCACGTCGCTAATGGCCGGTCCTGGAATGTGGGCTCCCATCACCATGGGGGGAGACGGACGAGAGGAAGAACATGGCTATGTGTTAATGGGCTCGTATGTCGTGAAGATGTCTGCTGCTACGCTACACCGAGGGTCTGCCTACAGCACGCAGATGTGCAGACAGACACAACTATTTTATTTGGGAGTGACCTAATTCCATTCATTAGAGGGGAGAAGGGGCAGCACTTGACACCAATAGAGGCCCCGGCAGAGCAGAAATATTTCCTGAAGTGGCCAATTTTGGAACTCGGGGCAGTGGGCGACACAGACCCCCCTCCTTTTCCGTGGCCTGGGGGGCAAGTGCAAAGTCTTTATCTTCCCTCTTTCTTTCTTTCGTTTCCTTTCTGTCTTCAGCTCTCATGCGCTGGTTCGCCTCCAGTGTGTGTGTGTGTGTGTGTCCCTCCGAACAATAACCCTTCAGTTGTTCCTCTCGATCAATCGGCTACGGACGGGAAGTGGGCTGACGGCGGAGGAGGGGTACGGCGGAGGTCAGGCGGCTTATTATTAGGTGTTTCAGAAATCCAATTCTCGCATCAAAATCGACCACCTGGATGCCGCGCACAACTGCGTGGCACGGGAAATCATTAATAACAACATAAAAGAGGATTTCGTGAAGGCCTTGGATGATTCTGTGAGAAAATGGGTTGCTTGATCAAACTAAACTGCTTCTACTTATGAACGTAAACCAGAAATAATTAGAGTCATAACAGCCTGTGCTCAGAGGCATGAAGCGGATCAATTGTAAGCACATGTTCAAAAAGTGTTTATCTGGAAATTAGTAGCACAAAAATAGCAATATTACTCATGAGTGGAATTTCAGATTCAGATAAACTCACATCCTGCATGAAAAAAAACTCACAAAGTGGGTCAGTGTGTAAGATTGTATTACTGGATGCGATTCCCCTAAGAGACCATACAGTACAGAACTAATGAAAAGCTGCTGCGACCACAGATGACCTACATTTAAAAGAAACAAACACAAACGGAAGAAGAGAGAAGCGACTGTTTGTGACCAGACCCGTCCAACAGGATGCGATTGTCTGAGCTCCAAATCCGCAACACTGAGCAGCGACAAAGTGTCCTCGGGACTCCAAAGGTGAACCCGGGATGTTCCCCAAAGAGCGCAGCTGCCCAAGTCACAGCTGAACAAAACCCTGTGTTTCCTGGAGTGGAGATTTTTCTGGGGGCCGATTTCCTCCCTGCTTGCATTTCAACAAGTTATAGTACAAGCTGACTTGATCAGAGGAGACATGGCCTAAATTTCCACATTTCCTCATCACTGTAGAGGTCAGTTATGGCGACTTGATTAGATTTCAGTCATGACGAGACGGACGGCAACAAAGTGTGATTCACAGGGATGAAAAAAATAAATAAATGTGGTGCCAACTTGACATGGTGGAGAAAATGTTTGTGCCAATGTGGAATATGTCGTCGTTTTGGCCAATCATTGAAGAGCAGACAGGTAAAAGGACGGGAGGAAGAGATGAAAGTGAAAGTCATAAAACTGGGGAGTCTACCAGTGGGTTGTCTTAAGGTAAAACAAACTTTGGTATTTACAGTCAACACACACGCCGCCATACACACACACACACATGGAAATTATGACCATCATAACCTCCTGAGGTATCGAACAGAGAGGTGGTCGAGGTGAGAGTGTTAAAAAAAAGAGGCGGGGTGGAAGGGGAG
>CAESWR010000057.1:1170568-1180685 GCA_903171835.1 Mullus surmuletus | reverse complement strand
AAAAAGCTACCATCAGAGTGAAGGACAGAGAGTCTCTTGTGAGCATTCCAGTTCCTGAGATTCCACATTCTCCCTGGCACACACACTGTACATAAACACACAGATAGACGGCGCACACACACTCTCTGACACCAAATCACTCTGCGTAATTCAATACAGGCTGCAAATCGAATCTAAAAATACCTTTAACCCACATTCATAATTTTCTGCTTCGGGACGTCTCATGCACCGAGCCATGCATTGGCGTTGGATTGGCAGCTTTCTGCTTTTCCCCCCGCAGATTTACACTGCGCGGCTACCAGCGAAAGCTACCGAGGAGGCTGACATTTGGTTATGTATTAGTTGTTATAATAACTTGTTCCTTGGCCGGCCCCGGGCTGCTCTGTGGTACACCCTTCTGTAATTACTGTCAGTATTCACGCAGCCGTCATATATCTCACACACAAAGCCGCAACACATGATCTGTCACACATACTTGGGCCATTTTCACATTAGAGGCAAATAAACGGCCGTGTTAAAATACATGCTGACGTGCAGAGAAAAAAGATGAAGGGGGGGGGGGGGNGGTTTCCAATGGTAACGTGCTATTCATGTCGACGTCGAGTATTAGAGTTATTGTTACTGTAAGTGTACTTCAGAGTCAAAGAAAAATGGTGACTCAGCTTGTTTCTCAACCAGCAGATGAACAACCGGAGAAAGTGTAGAAACACCCCTAACAACCGCCGCCTGTTTCACATTCACCCCCATCCGCCCAAATGCATCGGTGTCGACAGCGCCTGATGAATTTGCGGCGTTGCTGGTTCTAAGAGGCCGACTCGTAACTGGCTCGGAGCTCCGGATCTGGAGCTGCTCCGACAGCATGTACTGTATGCGGTGCGGGGGCCGGTCGCCTTATATAAGGCGCTCCCCACTGACATCATTAGCCAGTTTGGACCGGACTCCAACCTTGACATTCAACTCTTCTCACATTTCAGTTCCCCGTCATTTGTCAGAGGTCCATGTGCTTCCTCTCTCCGGTAGGCGTTTCGTGCAGCTTTTCCCCCCCAACTTTATCTTGTGTTCGGAGCCAATTTAACTTTTGGGCGAGTTTATGTCTGGACATTTTTAACTCTAACCTATGGAAAAGTTTGGCACAGTTTTTCCCTTCGCGACTACTCCAACTACTGGAGTGTGTAATACAATCGATTGGCTTATGACTGTGCGTCTTTCTGCTCTGTGAGAAATCTCTCGGTTGCGCACTCTCAGTCCAACTCCGACTGCCCCGTCTGGCCGCCCGTCTACACGAAACTCAACCGCATAACACACAAACATAGTGCAAGCTCAGCTCAACCACTGTAGCCCTCCACTTTTTCAGGAATGCCCCCCCCCCCACCCCCGACACACACACACTCTCCCCATGTCAGACCAGAGGATCCTGCTTAGGCGGCAAAATATGAACCCTGTGTGCAGCGTTTAGCCGCAAGTACAAAGAAAAAAAGAAACAGCTAACAAATTTTGTATATTTTCCTAATTACTTCAACAGGTTCCTGTGGCTTTTTCGGGGGCGGGGTGGGGGGGGGGGCACTCTGCTTTGTGCATTTTCATAAGTAAAAGCTTCCTCCTCTTTCTCATCCATTTAAAATGTCAGAGCGATGCATGCTTTTTTGGTTCCTGACGGTGCGACGCCGGCGCTGCGTGGAATCATCCTGTCAAGCTTTGCAGCCGCTCCCTTCAGATGGGATGTATAGACACGCCCTGACATTAGAACCGACAGAGCGAAAAATTCACTTATTCCCACGGCGATAACCCAATTGAGCGAGGCCCGGATGCTTGGAGAAACACAGGGAGGAAGACGAGATGAAATGTAAAACGGCTTTAACATGAGAGCATTTGGTTTGGTCAAAAACCCATAATCACTGTTCCTTGTTTGGCTGAATCCGAATGGCAAAAAGCCTTAGAGGTTGCTATGGCAATGCACCAACTCTGGTCTGGGCGCTCTACACTGACGAGAGCTCATTACTGTGCCCGAGAAGACAATCACTCACCAGCCATTAGCGCACCTTTCCAAATCACTCTTGCTAACTTCATTCAAGGCCGGCGGAGAGAACAACAACAAACGGAGCGGTCGGCGGTCATTAGCTCCACGTGTTTAATTGTTGTCCTCCCAGTCTGGGTTAGAGGGCAGCCAAGGCGGCGGTAATGAGTCCGATGCAGAGCCGAGTTGCGACACCCCCCCTCCATCCCTAGCTCACTTCCCAACTCACTTCTTTGGAAGAACCAAGCTTCTCTGGAGCCAAGACGGCTCAGCGGGACCAGAAGCAGTGTAAAGGTTAATAGGCCCACTGAGATTAAATGCAGGTTGAGAGAGACGGGAGGAGGATACAGATGGCTGTGCCTGAGGTGAAGACGCATTCTTTAATGGGAGTTGGCATGTTTGAACACAGACCGTCCGTATGTGCTCGAGGAGTATAAGGTGGTTTGTGGCACGGCAGGAGGAAATGCTGGTGTTCTTATTCTAAATGATGGGGAAAAAATAAACCGACACTCAGAATATGTTTGGGGTTTTTGGCCTAACGCTGATTAAGAACCTTGCTTTTAGGAGAGCATTTTCTGCAAATGCGGCCGGGGTGTCAGCTTGGAGAAAGAAAACCCAGGCAAGGGGGTAAGACGAGCAGGTAGGGCAGGGATGATCAAAACACGTTTGGGGTTGCCGGAGGACACACACACACACACACACGTACAGTATGTAAACACACACACACTCGCAGGAGGTCTGTGTTGATGCTGCTGCAGGGTTTGGTGCAGAGCCCACACTGGCAGAAAAGAGATCCATATCCTGTGGCGCCGAGCTGGCGTATAGCCCAGTTCAATGTAGTATTTACCTTCCTTCTCTCGGATTCTGCTTCTTCTGATGCTGACCCATCTCTGTCTACAGCAGCGGCTAAGAATCTACGAATTCAAAAGCACGGCTGCCGCAAATACCTCGAACTACACGAAAAACAGAACAATTATCGCCCCAGCCTAAACTAATAAACCGACGAGAAGGTCAAACCTCCTGATCGGTTCCGCTTCCAAGGCAAAGATTAACTCGTTTGTTTCAACAAATTTGGAAAACTGAACTCCAATTCGCTGCACGGTCGCACAAATCCACATCGCTTTCTCTCTTCCTTTGGTATTTTCTCACATCTTTCTTGATCCTGTTGAAGTCTGGAATACATTGAGGGACATCTGCAGGAAGATCTGGTCGTGATTGACTCAAAGCAAAGAAAAAACTAGAGCACATATGGCTTGTAAAGCCCAAAGCTGAGATTTGAGCATAATGCACACTATATCATATACGAAGGAGAATATAAAAAAAAAGCGAGGAGGGGAAGGGTATTTCCAAGGGTGTGTGTTTTGAAAGGAATGCATCTTACCTCTCTGGCGATGGTCCCAGAGTTGAGAAAAAAAAGCTGTAAATTTAGGTGAAGAAAAAAATACAGTACAGCACCACTCAATATTCCTGTAATATGCTGTGTATCATCCATGTATAATCAGACTGTTTGGGAGCTTAGTCAATAGTATATTATATTATACATTTTCATAGATTTATTGTTTTGACTTCTTGTGTATGAAAGTCTAAAAGTGCACCTACCGATATAAAAGATGCAGAAAAGCTACTGCAACTTTAAAATACACAAGCAAAGCAGATCTTCAATCAGACGCCCTGCAGGTAAACACACTCGTCCCTTTTTTTTTCTTTCTTTTTTTAACCAAGGCGCCGTCCCTGACATGAATCTTAACATCAAGCAAGACCAAAGGCTTTACTCACCACAAACCGAGGCTCAGCGAGCTCTGCGGGGATAAAAACTGACGTGCAGCAACGCAGCTTCTGCTCTGAAACCTTTTGCGGAGAATAAAGGCGGCCTGACCGTGTTTGGTTCCAGGATGTATCTCAGTCATAACTGTGAGCAGACTGCTCCGCTCTGTCTGTTTATGTGCGCACGGCTGGCATCAGGGAGCAGGACATGTGGTGGAAACAAGTTTACAACCGCGTCCAGGATTTTTTTTTTGGGGGGGGGGGGGTGATGGGACGGTAAATTGAAAGGTCAGCGGGGGACAAACCAGCCACTATAAACCACACTGCAATAAGATGAGCACGGGAGGGATTGTGGAACAGATAGAGAAGAAGCAGAGAGTGATGAGGGGATGCTGCACGGGGGCCAGGGGGCCGGGCAGGGCAGGGCAGGGCAAGGCAGGATTTGACACTCCACAGCTGGAGCAACAGCTCCCCCTGGGGCGAAACAGTGAAAGCACACAGATCCTCATCCTCAACATTTGCAGCTGTAGCATTCTGTTTTGGTGCTTGAGATGGTGAATCTGTGATCATCATAGAGGGAGAAGCAAACATTTCCAGAATTCCAAAGGAAGAAGGGTGAGAAAGAATTTAAAGTTAACAACGGAATTTGTAGTTTTATGATTAATTTAATGGAAGAATAGCACACTACATGCTTCCTTGCTGCCAAACAAGCCCAGAAAATCTCTCCATCTTCCTCTCCCACATTCTCTTCACACTCTGCTTTCACTTCAGCACTTTTATGTGTTTACCAATCTTTACTTTTACGGCAGGCATTAAACCCCCACCTTTGAACGAGAGACATTAATGCAGGCGCCGCATCCAGGGGGGAGGAAAATAATTCATTACCCAGCTCTCGATCCCTTAACACCCCATAAGGGCCCGCAACCCCGTCACGCATGAACAGGTCCGCGCACGCCGGAGCAACGGAGGAAAACACATTCTTGATCTGCATCCCTGGATGTGGTCTCCACAATCGTTTTTTCCATCCAGGAGTGGCAGCACAGCTGTCCCAGGAAAGAGGCAACCCTTCATTTGGATGGAGGGGGGCCCGGACAGCACTCTGCCAACCTGGCCACCGCTGCAAATAATGTCACCGCAGCATCGCCAGTCCAAAAGTGGCTTTGCCAAAGACTTTGCCTCGGTACCAACAACAGATCATAACACGGATGTAGCTGCTTATGTCCAGTGAAAAAAAAAAAGCCGCAAGACACGTGTGCCAGCAGCCGAAGGGCTAAAAACTCCGGCTGATGAGCATAACCGCCGGCCTCTCTTACAGGAAACGCTGAAACTACACCCCACTTAAGCTACAGGGCACGCAGAACAACCCATTTAAAACGGTTTCGTAATGCCAGGCCTAGACTTAAAGGTACACGGTTGATTTTTCCTCCTAAAAAACAACATACATTGATTGTGACCAAACACTGAAAGTCATATTTTCTCTGAGACATACCTTATTCAATGTGTGTAAATGTGGCAAAGACAGAGGAACATAGATCTTTTATCCCTTTTATTAGAGCTAAAACACTCTTCTAGAAACAACAAATGCACCGCAAATACTTGAGGGTCAAGATATCCCCCAGAAATGTCCAGCTTTGGTTGCCTAATGCTGATACTGAGTGTGAGAAAGTCCTGATGGCGAATGCTTGCTCCAGCGATATGAGTCCGTCGGGACTTCCCCCTGTGCTGAGGTCATCCCCTCACACTCCAGCAGTCGTACATCACTGGTGACATCACTGCAGATCCCCGCCAAGGCCCTCGCCATGGGCAACGCAAAACAGGAAAAAGCACGCACACGTGCAAAAACCCCGGTGTTAAGTATTGTCAAACTTTATTGGAGCTTTTAATGGGTAAAGAGTGACGGGGCTGCTCGATCTCGCTCAAAACGATCTTTAAAAATCATCTGTATTTAATACGAGTGGAAAATAAATAAATAAAGCAAAGCTGTGGGCTGACAGAGGCATGATATTAACTGATGAAGTGCTAATCATGTGTTTGATGTGTGCCTCTGTGTTCATACGTGTTTGTGTGTGTGTGTGTATGTGTTTGTGTGTGTGCGTGAGAGAGAGCCTGCAGCCTTTCCTGTCCCCCTGCTGCGCCAGCCAATGCCTGGTATCCTGGGAAGTGGAGCGGTGGTGCCAGCGGTAATCAGAGCTCTTTGTATGCACACACACACACACCCACACAAACGCACACACACACACAGACACAGGGCTGTCAGGGAATTTCTTTTTTTCAACCACTACCACCACCGATAATAGTTGTAATCCTCTACTCTCCACAGGACGTCGAACATGTGACATGAAGCAGGAGATGCAGGAGATGTTGCCAAATACAATAAGAGATTTCTAAAGGAAGCTTTCATCACAATTGCTGCCTCTGGCTAGTATTGATCGGACAGAATCCCAGTATGTAAGGAGAGGTAGCAATCGTTTGCATACCTAGGCAAACATACACACTTGGCAGAATGAATTAAGAAAAGGTTAGAAAATCGCCTGAAACCCACCCTGAAAATCATCACTTCTGCATTTTCCCCTGACGCTTTAAATAGAGATATATGTTTCACTGAATCTGTTCGTCATCATGTAAAAATGTCATGGATCACAAACCCAAATATTGAAATTGGACAAGGGTATGCGTAAGTGGAGCCAACTGCAGCGATGGAGAGTCGTGAGCAGGCAGTTCATGAAACAGCAAGTATGATAATAAATGACCCAAAGCCTTTGATTTGTGACTCCGGCACATGATGGAGCACCGCCCCCCCACCATACGTCTTTGTGTGCTGGAACCCTACATCGCAGCAGCACTGACCCCCCCCAAACCCGACCACTGTAATCCATCTTGCAGTGTTCCAACTGACTTTGACAAATCCACGAACCGAGGTGATGAAGACATGCAAGCTCGGCGACGGCGCATGTGTGCCGAGATAACAGCGCCCACATAAGAGGGATGGGATCAAAGACGAGAGACAGATAAGCCAGAGGTGCTACGCCAAGAGATCCCTAAAATAAAAGAGCCTAGATGAATGGGAGTGAGAGAAAGAACGGGAGAGTAAGAGAAAGGACCAGAAAAAGCCATCTGGAGTTCCCGCATGTGTATTCGATCCGGCTCACAAGGCTAACAGAGCATGTTCTCCTTCACAAACTTATAAAAAATAACCCAGATGGCTGGAATGTAGCACACACTGACCCATCTGCATGTCATTGAAATTAATGAATGTGCTGAAACTCGTCTACTCTCCGTTCTTTTCCCAGAGAGGAGCTTGAAAAACGGCATTAACAAGCGGCGAAACGACCCTCCGCTTGGTGTTGGGGCGCTTTGCGTTCCTGCTGACGTTTGTTTTACGCCGGGCGAAGAGGCCGCACAATGTCACACATTCTCTCCGGTCCCGCTCGGCCGTGTTCCTTTGTCGTGGCCCTTTGTGCTTGTCGCTCAAGAGACATCACTACGAGCGAAACAAACTACAGCAGAGGTCTGTTGGTCAGCGACGGAGGGCCGATCTGTTTGCCAACATGCTTACACACACACTGCTCCTTGTTTTACTACCCATGACCCCACAGGCTGACACACTGTGCTGATGTAATAAACGGCTGAGGTCACGTTTATATGGGTGATACCTGTCAAAATGAATTTAAAACAGGGCCACAATCTCACTGTGTCACTATGAAAACCACTCTATTAAATTTTTATGGAAAAATACACTCCAAGCGACAAAGACTCCTACAGGAAAGCTAATAATGTGATGTCATGTCACAATGAGTGGTGACATCAGTGGTGCCACCTGCACAGTGCATCACCGCTGCTCGGCCATAAATCTCACCGAGGGGCGGGCGGAGCGTGTAACGGCCTGAAATAAACTGCAAAAGTAGCAGCAGAGAGCAGACCAGCTGCACCAACGAGAGTGAGATGGCTACACATATGGCAGAACTACACCAGGCTGTGTGTGAGTGTGAGTGTGAGTGTGAGTGTGTGGAGGGTAGTGAGAGCCTGCCTTCCAACAATGTCCCACCATCTCAAAATCCCCCTTCTTTTCTTTTTCTGAAACAAAATGTGATAGGAATAATCTTCTGTCAAGCCTCTGTTAAGCTCTTCTACTTCTTAAAGGGATAGTTCCCCACAAAGAATTGGTCACAGATTATCCCAATGATACCAAGTTTGCTTTTTACCCCCTAAATCTGACAACATTTTTCTGGATTCAAAGTCATCGCCCCCTCCAACGGACTAGCAGTGAATACATAACAAGAAGGGTTTTCAATAATAGGTGACCTATGCCTTTAATGATGCCAGTGCACACCTGTTCCCGTCGTCGGGAGCGGTTGCCGGGCTCCGACTGCTGCATAGCAACAGCAGCCATAGAGAGAATGGAAAAGCATGGCAAAGACGTAAATCCTAATCTTGCGCCAAGAGATTCTGTTTTAAGTTTTGCATCACCTTCAGAGTCTCATCGAGCCGATATTCTGGTACACACACACACACGGACACACACACACAGACACATTGATGAGCTGAAACCTTCGGAGACTGACACAGAACAGGGCCTGCTTTGACAGGTCGCTTTAAAATTCCTATTGAAAGACTTGCCATTGGGTCAAAGGCTCCTCTTCTGAGAACTACAGCCACAAATGTGTGTGTGTTGTGTGTAAATGTTTAAATGTGCTGCTTCCCGTCTGTGCGTGTGGCGTTTCCTCTCACACACCGGCCACCCAACAATGACATTGTTCTTCCTGCGCTGCTTGGAGTCCTACCGAGGGAACCCTGGCCACGGCGAACTCCCCTTCCTCGCATTTCTATGCCTCCGACCCCCCCCTCCTTTCCTCCCTCCATCCGCTCCCTTGTTCCTTGTCAGCTGGCGGGGGGATCCAGATGTGAAAAGAGAGAGGGGAGGAGGGGGGAGAGAGGGAGAAAAGGGAGATCGAAATCCACCCCCCCCCCCCCCAAGTGACAGACCTCATTGTCCAAGACCTTTTGGACAAGCCTTTGGACGCACACACACAAACAATTATGTGTGCCAAACAATGGAGTCCCTCTAGACGACAAGGCTCGATTGTGTACGTGCGTGTGTGTTTGTGTGTGTTCGCATCTGGCGACAAAGCAAATCAATGGACAACATCTTGCAGCAGATTTGCCGTTGATATTCAGCTGGCTGGCTTACTTATAGGGGTCTTGGCCAGGAGTGGAGCTATTGTTCTCATGAGTAGAGGCAAGGACTTGAGGGGGGGGTAATCAATGAGAGGGATTGATGGCAACGGTGATGCCAGTGTCACCCTCTGTCCCACAAACTCTCTTTTAAATTTCTTTCTCTCCATCTATGCTCAAATTCCCACATTTCATACAGCCGGGTAAATTATTTCAATGTGACACAAGGCGCTGCAGAGAATTACTCAACACAATGGCAAACACATGTTGGAGTAACAGTCACACACACACACACACACTTAGAAGTAAAGTGAGTCAGCAAAAAGTAGTTCTCTCTTTCGAACAAAGCATCTAAACTGAGAAACAAGCGAAACATGTGGCAGATGAAAGGCTGAGGGTCCAAGAGAACCCGAGTACTCACCGAGAGGCGTCCCCCCCACCCCCCCCAGCCAAGTCAGTGCTCTCTGCCCGGCGAACACACGGCGACTCTCTGAGAACGGCAGCAACAAGTCGTGTACAGTGGAGAACAATGCATGTCTGCCGGAGCGCAGCAAAGCATGAGCAGAGCGGGGACGCACAGAGGTCCAGTCATCGCGCTGCCGCTCACATGGGACGGAGGAGAGGAAGGGGAAGGAGCGGAGGGGGAGGAGGAGGAGGAGGAGGTGGAGGAGGAGGAAGAGGAGGGGAGCTATAGGATACGCTGCAGTATTTTGGATTTTGTGGGAGTGGGAGGGATCTCGCTTGTAGCTCCACATGTTGTTTCCCCCCCCAAAAAAAATGCACTTTCCCTTTTTTTATCTAAAAAAAAAAGTTCCTGTCTTGAGCCACGCCTCTTTCCTTTGCCCTTATTCTCGCTACTCTTTCCCACAGACACAAAAAAGGTGTCATCCTCTAATACAAAAATGCCTCTCATCTCATATTCTGAGGGGAAAAGAGATGAGAAGAGGGATGTTTAGTGTCCCTTGTTTTTTGTACCACTGCCCCCCCCTTTTTCCTCAAAGGCCCTAATTCACAAATGGCCCAGATACCACACTGTAACTCGGGGAGAAGTGAGAGACAAGAAAAAAAAGAGAGAAAGTAACCTGATACGGCTAAAAGCAACAATTATTTGAATGAGTCACTCAGCAGTGAGGTTTGGCCTTTTTTTTTTTTTCTCCTTCTCAATGT
>CAESWR010000057.1:1153347-1166209 GCA_903171835.1 Mullus surmuletus | reverse complement strand
CCCACACACACACACACTCTCTACCCCTCTCTCTCTGACCGCCTCTTCGGGGCTCATCTGGCCGCGGCATCGCCGGCTCTCCACACTCAAGTCATTAAGCGCAGAGAGCCGGTGCAAGAGGGGAGAAAAAAGCTCTCGGTGGAGAGAGGGAGGGGAGGTGCTTGACACGTTTCCTTCACCTTGACATTGCCTGGGGGTTGCGCCATTCATTTGGTTGTGAGGAAGGCGGGGGAGGGGAGGGGAGGGAGGAGGTGCGTGAATCAAGGGTTTCTGATGTATAAAAAGGTCTGTGTGTGTTTGTATATGTGTGGAGGGGGGGGGGAGTGCTATTCCCTTAGCTCCAGCTGTTCGGTGACGGAATGTGTGGTTATGGAAGACGCGTGAGAGACTGTGAATGTGTGTTTGTCCATTTGTGCGCATGGATGGTTCCGGCCAATGTGTCGGAGTGTTTTTTTTTTTCCAGCAGGCACAACAAACACCTAACGCACGTCCTGCTCGTTTCTCTGTCCAATCAATCGGGCACGGTGGCGGAGGCCGTCAGTCTCCCAGCGTTATCCCATGGTAGGGCTAGGTATCCTTTAAGAAATTTCGATATCCGGTACCCTTAAATTGATACCAAATTGAGTCCTTCATTTGATACTTTTTGTTACTTCATTCAATTTAAATCATGCGAATAGAAAGCAATCAGTTGTGCAAATGTCACCACTCCTCCCCATTCAATAGATTTGTACACAAATACGTTGTGAAAGTGCTCAAATTACACTTGCAGGGATTGGCTGCGTTTAAAACCATAGAAAGTCTTTTTTTTCTAGATCTGGGTAGAAACACAACCAACTGCAGATATCGCTTGACAGGCGCAGTTTCAATACCACTTGGTACTGGGTTGTTTCGGTCGATACATCAAAAGGTATCGAGTACCGATACACAGCGTTACCCGACGGGACCAACAACAGGCCGAACTGTATCCGCTCTAACACTGTGAATGAAGCAGCTTAGGCGGTGATTTCTATGCATGCGTGCTGTGCGATTCCACGTACGTGTGTGAGGGGTTTGCACTCCGAGGCTGCTGGGGGTGTGACTTCCCAGCGACCAGGGCCGGGGCTCGACAGCTGCCGTCGCTGCGCATCAGTCAGAGCGGGTGAGGGATGACGGACAGCCGCCTGTGGCTCTTGTAAAATGTGTCTTCGGAATTAACCTGCCCTGAGAGGTTCCTATGATCTCTCCCCCCTGCTGCCCCTCCCTTTCCCCTGGAGGCTGTTTAGGTAGGGAAATGCTGAGTGGCGGCTGCCCCCCCCCCCCTCCCCTTCCCACTCCCCCCCCTCCTCGCCTCTCTGGGGATTGGAGCCCGGCCAGCCGTGTGTAATTAAAAGAGCATAAAGACAGATCAAGCTCTCCGCCGCTCTCTCCATCCGAAGAAACGCCTGGGGACTGAACCCTTCTCTGTGTCCTGCTCCGTCAAAGCCGCGGGGGGAACTCATTTATTAAAAAAAGGAAAAAGAAAAAGAAAACCTTCAGAGGCTTTCAACGCTTGATTTTGAATGACGAGGAGGAGAATAGCGATTAAAGTGTTTGCCACTGACGGGCGGCTGTAAAGTTATTTTAGAGGTGCCAGACTATAAAGAGCGAGACAAAAGCCAAAACCGCTAATTTCGGGGTTTAAACTAGAAAGTTGGACTATTCATTAATTCTGACTCAGTGTTTGCAGAACAAAGGAAGAGACAAAGAGCGGGCCATTGCTTGAAGTTATATCTCAACATTTTGTGTGGCAACCAAATCCTTGAAACAAACTTAATGGATTTTTTAAAGCTTTAAAGGTGCATCGCTGCTGAGATTTTGAACATAAAAGCGGTTCTGTCTCCACAGAATTCTTAATAACAGACCATGTTCTACATAAGGAATTAGGCGCCAACTTTGGCAACGACAGCAAGCGAGCATTTGGCAGAGTCTCCCCTTTGCCAGTCGACGAATCCGCCCTAATCTTCGCTCGCCTCTGTTTCAAATTAGTCCGTCTTCCCGAGGACGGCCAAGACTCGTTAATCTGCTGAAAGCTGTGCATATCTGACCAGGAAGAATGAAAGTAAAAACAAGAAAAAATCCAATTCTCACCTCCCCTGACTTGACTGCTTCCTCATCATGAGAAAAAAAAAAGAATTATTATTTACGCCCGCGGGGAGCCGTGCAAGTCAGAGTGGTCGACACCTCTTGTCAGCCGGTGAAAGAAATACAGGAGAAGCCCACCGCCTCGCCGCGCACTGACAGATTAAGGAGGTTCGAGGTAAGGCGCAGTTCATCTTCAGAGCTGCTGACTTTGGTTGTAAAATTCTGTGAAAATGTTGGCAATGGTGCACGAGAACTATCTCTACCCTCGAGGCTCTCCCAGTGAGCGGAGTTCACATAGCGGGAGGACGAGGAGGAAGATGTGGGGGGGTAATGTATTAAATAACCAGGGGTAGACCACAGTTAATGATGTGTTGTATATTTCGCAGACAGTGTGATTGTACGCTGGTAAGTCCTTGAGTCTGGAAGGTATGGTGGTTTAGGTTCCAGTGGAACGCGGAGATGATAGTCGTCGGGGTCTATTCTGGGGTGGCTGGCATTTTGTTTTCTGTCAATGGACTGTAACACAACTGATGGATAAAACTACCAGGGAAATGACTCCAAGAAGGGTTCCTGGAAAACTCGAGCTTCTTGTTTTGTGTGGTTTTCCAAGGTTACATAATAAATTCTAGTTATAGCATCGGCGGTAATTTATGAGAATCTGGGTTAAAAAACGCTCGCATGAAGGAGGAGCCTCGGAAGGATGAATCACAACTTATAGAGTGCTGTTAGTTTCATGAGCGCCTAATGGGTTTGCATTTTTCAAATCCAAAATCGAAGCGTATCAACCCGGAGACGTGTGATCAATGTATATTTATGAGCGTAATGCGATAGCCATTTAAAATAATCAATATCCGCTGCCTTGTTTATGGCGGCCCAGCCGTGCCCTTGAGGTTCCATTGCTGGCTTTGTGTACTCGTGCATCACCGTACACGCACAGGCTTGTGTATAAGCACCCTTACACCCCCCTCCACGCACACACAGACACACAAATCCACCACCGTGTGCGATGATAGGCCCCACCGGGTTAGAGACCCCATTACAGTGACAGGTTCCAATCTTGTCCAATTCTAGCCGGCGTGCGCCCACAGACAAGGACCCCAGCACCGAGGGTTACACTCAGAAAACACCAGCATTAAAATGTCCAGGACGGCACGGGGGAGTGATGGGAGGGGGGGAAAAAAAAGAGATTGGAGATTTATGACAGTGTGTGTGGAAAGGGCGTGCTGGTGTGTTGCCGGCCCAAGCGTGTGCCAGCAGGATGGAATCATTGAGTGGCGTCTTATTTACACGTACAAAGACTGAGTACACTTTCGCCCATAATTTCGAAATGATTGCGCTGGTCCGGTGTTTGAGCTGCGGTCACTGCCAAGACAGGAAGCAGGAAGTGCCCTAAGTACTTGGGTTTTATATCCAACTGGTGCATAAGACGGGGATGAGTTACTGTGACATCACCTATTGTTTTCGGAGAGGCGGGAGGAAGGCGGGTGAGATTGAGACGCATAAAGTTGCCACGCCCTAAAGCATTAGCGCTTTCTATACTCAATGGAGCTGTGATTTACAAAGTGGGCATCATGCTGCATTCAAGACCATAAACTCGTTAGGAGGGTGTTAACCGAGGCGATAAATCAAGTGTGATGAAGGGTTAATTTCACAGGTGTCCGCCCTCGCCGGCCATTACCGAGAATGCGGTTTTTAAGACACGTCCCGGCAATCATTTTGCACCCTGAGCCGTGTCATTTAAATGTTTTAAACGGGACATTAAATGTTTCACAAGAGGTTTTTGTTCTGTTCTTTTTGAGAGCAGCAACAACGAAATGATCTGGTGGTTGTGATAAGTCTGGGCAGCAAACACACACACGGCGCTCGGGGATATGAAATGCTCAGATCTCCACTGTCAGCCGGGCTCTCTGTGATATATGGACACCCATCGCGAGTTCGTCTACTCCCTCGCCCCATCTCAGTTCCCCTTGGCTGCCTTTAATTACAGATGGAGGGATAATAGAGGAGCAGAGGGCTAACCTGCCGGGACAGGAGAAGTGAGAGTGAGCGGCGGTGGCGGCGGCGGTGGTCACGGGAGCCAGACGTATGCTGGGGAGGGGGTGGAATCACCTTTTTCCCTCCTGCGCGGGGAGCCTAGACCGGCTCCGAGACTACACACCCAATGATTGATTGCCACGTCCACAATGCCCAGGCAGCTCCGGGAGCCGAGAGCGACGCCTGAAGCTGAGGTTCCGACAGGTTGAACAATGGGCTCCCGTAAGTGATTAGACCCTTGTTCAACATTATTCAGAAAGAATGAGACATTACAGGTGAACGGTTGGAACAATTATGAGGCCGCGTAACCCCTCTGTTCGTGCCACGCCTCGCTTTATTCCGGTGTGGTCCCCTCCTGTGGCTTTTCAAGGTTAATTGATGAGAAATATGGGATGGCGGAGCCAGGGGTTTTTGTGGTGTTTGTTGGCGGCGATGTTTCGTAACCAAGCCCGAAGCAACCCAGTGGCCCAGAAATTCCATTTAATAAAGATTAGCTCGCTTTCTCGCAGACCTCATTCTCCTCCTTAATTAAAAGATGAAGATAAAAAAATTGGTGGGCTGCGAGTATGAGAAAATATCCCCAGGACTTCTTACACAAAACACAGCTCAGCACCCACATGAAAGGCTGGGACTAATGCATATTTAATGCAAATGGGAAACAGCTTAGATCAGTTCCTTTACTGGGAGCATTGGGGGAAACTGAAAATACTGTTGCTATAACCCTCTGCTCTCTGGACTCTTTAATGTGTGCTGTATGGAATATACATGTTTTTATATACCTGTGTGTGTGTGAGAGAGAGGAGGAGCGCAGAGGGACTCCCATGTAAAGGAGAATAACTCATTTTAGTGGACATTGATTGCATTAATTTCCTCACCTAACCCTAAAGCCATCTCTTTCACAATTGAATTATTCATCTGATGCAGATTTGCGTGTGCTTTTGTATCTATTATCCACTTTTATCGAGAGATTACACTCAGGTTAGTTAAACTATAAAGAACCAGAGGCAAAATTCAAATGTTTTTTTTCCTCACCGGATTGAAGCATCAATTAACATATGAAGGTATAACGGTGTTGCTAAATTCACTTTCTTTAGTCAACTAAATTCACTTAGACCAACATGGCTGCAAAAGTGCCTAAAATTGAAGTTAAAACTAAAAAGGAGTGTGTGCATACGGGCGGCCAAAAATGACTAAACATACAACATTTCCACATATCGCAGCCGAACGCTAACAACTGTAGGACTTTTTCTTCCAGAGATATTTCACAGGCGCAAAGGTTACACTAAGGTGACCTCCTTTCCTTCTATGGTGTGCATAAATCTTTACGGGGCAGGAGGAGCTACGACCTTCGGCGGCTGATACGCATAGGGCGAAAATGAGCACACCACTTTGAAAAAAAACTGAAACGATGTGCAATTTAGAGTATTTGGTCGGCTCTTAAAGGAACAGTGCGTGTGAGACAGCGGAGAAACATTGCAGAAATAGGTTTTTTTTGGAGCTGAATACGTTACCATGTCGACTGTGTAAGAATTAAGATCCGCTCAGGAAGCCACATGCCCTCTATTAGGTGACGGAGGCGATCACAAAGCCACCTGTACTTGTTATGTAGCTTTAATTCCTCACAGCTGGGCGAGTGCAGGAAGGAGACGGGTGCCTCTAATGGCACCGAAGGTCACGGCGCACCCCACCACCAGGGGCGGGCCGCGTCTCCTCCAGCAGGTGGCTCTCATCTCTCCTGGGGGCGGGCATAAAGCACGGAAGAACATCTGCTGTTCCTTGCAGTTGTGTGTGTGTGCATCAGGAAGCGACGCAAAAAACACACAGCTGTATTTTCTGGATCTTGTTTCCACTCTCCCAGAGCGGCTGCGGAGCCCACGTTCCATTTCCCTGAGAGAGTTACTAACTTAATTTTAGATGCATCAAGTGCCGCACGGAGAAAATAAAGACGGGGGGGCGGGGGGGACTGCAGAGCAAACAGTCTGCTCTTCATTTGATTAAGAGTGAGAAAACAAGCCGGGCTCCGCGATGCCGCTCGGTGGCAGCGGCTCTGACCTTTATGGCGGATGCAAATCAGAAGGGGTTGGAGGACCCTCTGACCTCCTCCAAAGAGCTGAAGAGCTCCAGAAAAAACCCCTCAGAATAAGAGCGGACGTGCATTGCATAACCTATACAAACCAGTTATGTTGCCAATTTTCAGTTTTTTTCCCCCCACAGAGCAACACCAGGCTAATCCATCTTTTAGTCTCACATGCGATACTTTCTCATTCACCAGAGGCGTGGAGGATTATATTGAGCCCCAATTCCCTCCTCAAATCCCACTAACTCCATGTCAATTATTCAAAAATAGAAACTCGTTAACACAGTAAATATTATGACCTAATTTCGGTGAGATTGGGAGCGACGGGACGTGCACATGTGTGCGCACATACATGTCTGACATGTTAAAAGAGGAGAGAAGATCGACACTGTCTGCAAACACTGTGATTTTTTTTAACTTGACAAAGGAGGAAAAAAAACCCAAAAACAATTTACCCGCTCTTCTGAAATGGTGGCAAGTGTTAATTCATACGCGTGGGCATTGAAGAGGAAAGATAAACAGTAAATACAGCGTGTGGATTTGTGTGTGTGTGGGTGTGAGTGTGTACGCTGTAATGAGAGTGCGGTCGGTAATGAGAGGCTGCGCGGAGCTCCTTCCACTGCACAGCCACGCTGGGTACACCATATTGATCTGCTCCACCACTGGGAGGACAGACAGCAGCCATATAATGATGACTATCTGTGATCATTTATTCTCACCCTCATCCTGCCTGTCCGTCTCCCTACAGGAAAAAAAAAACAAAAAAAAAAAACATAATAATGATGCTCTCACACTCCCGGTTTCTCTGGGTCCCTCATTAGCAGATGCCGTGTTCTATATCTGGACATGTGGTCAAGCCAGACCTCGGAGAATCGAGTTATTTTTTTTCCCCCTGCGTGAATATCGTGTTGTATCCAGCTCCCGGCAGCAGCAGCAGCAGCAGTCGCTTTAGCCCCGACAAAGTGCTGCAGAATCGCCTCGGCTCTCTAAAGGCTCCCTCTTCAAAGCACCAGACGGCTTTTATGTCAGCGTCCAACCAGACTGCGCTTCAGGTTTGTTCAGTCGGGCGATTTTCTGAGGCGGCACAATTGCTTTTCTTTTTTTTTTAAAACGCCATCCTTCCCACTCAGACGTGTTTGATAAACCCATTACAGACACATGAGGAAAACACAGGAATCCGCAAAAATGACAAAACGGCGGTGTAACAGGGAAACCGAAATGGGAGAAACAATCTTGGCTAAATGGAAAAAAAAAATACAAAAACAAACTCTTCATTGCCCATTAAAGCCAGAGTAATTGCTTATCTGCTGCAGGTGTAGACAGAGGGAGAGAGAAGGAGAGAAAGAAAAGTGGTGTCCTGACCCGTGAACAAGGACGAAAACAATCATGGCCTCGGACAGCTGAAGGTAACAAATCAATCCATGGATCCATCGATCCGCTATCGCTCCATAAGCCGATGGCCAGCCGAGTGAAAACTTCAGCAATACGGAGGGGCAAAGGTGCTCAAAATCCAGGAAGAAAGACTTAAAAGCTGTCTTTCATCCCCCCCCCCCCCACCCCATCCTCTCTCCTTTGAAAACAGCATTATTCAATCATGCGGCACTGTGCGAGTAACACAGACATCAGCTTGATGAGGACGCCGCGCCGCTCATTTGTCATCCCCACATTCAGGCCTGTTGACAACCTGCTCCGACATCCTCATCCACCCCCCAACCCCCCCAACCCCCCCAACCCCCCCGACATCGTGTCCGTTTCATGGTCGGCCGGAGCCATCATTAATTGACCAAGGACGATGATTGGGTGAATAATGTGAATAATTGTTTACCGCCTGCTGATGACTGTGAGCTGAGAGCGTGTAGGTGCGCGAGGACGGTGCAGAAGTTCTCGCAGAAGTCTTGCCGTGACGCTGGGGCTGCTCCATTATCATTATTATATATAAAAATCATAATCAAGATTATCTTTGGTCAGTGTCAATTTTTTAACACAATTATTCAATAACTTCAGGAACATCATAGTGAACTTTTTAACTTTGCATTTCCTTGAACTTTAAATATGATTCGACTGAAAAACCAAGATCAACGAGGCTCTTGAGCTGTCATTTTTAACCTCTAAAACCTTCTCCAGAACCCCAAAACTTCCTCCAGACCTCCTAAAACCTTCTCTAGAACCCCTAAACTTCCTCCAGAAAGCCTAAAATCTTCTCCAGAACCTCTGAAACTTCCTCCTGAACATCTAAAACTTTCTCCAGAACATCTAAAACTTTCTCCACAAGTGACACAATAATCGTTTTATCTTGATTATCCTGGCTTCAAAATTGTTGGAAGCCGAAATTGCAACTGAAATTTACATTTGATTAATAGCCCGGCCCTACGCAACGTGGGTGAAGACATGACTTCTCGGAGGAGGTATAAAAAAACGAGGCTCAGGGGGGGGTTAATAAGCGAAGCAAGTACCGCAAGCTCCCTCCAAACTTTTTCCGGCCTTCCTGAAATAACATCCTCTCCTCTTTTACAGTTCGCTTTCATAAACACGAGTGGCGGTTAGAGGCGAAGCTAACCGCCACCGCCACTTCCACCGACGTGCCCCCCTTCCGCCGCCGAAGCTGGGAAGTGATGATGAGCGATCCAGACGAACTTAACAGTAAAACAACTACTGCTGACACGCTCGCACCCTTTTCTTTTGATCTTTCATCTGCCTTTTTAAGCTCGGGCTCCACATTCAGAGGTCATTTCTCAGAGCGTCTCCTCTCTGATATCCGTGTCGTGGGTTTCGGCCTCTCTGTTCAGTAAAAATGGAAGTGAATCTAATTTTGTATGTGGTGGTTACAACGTTAAAAGTTGAATAACACTACCGAAATCCAACAGCTGCAGCTTCCCGGATGATCTAGAGAGCTTGATGTTACCAGCTTGTTTTGTGTGATCAGATAACACAATAACGTTGTTTTCCACTGTAGTCACTCTGCCTCGGCCTAAACCTGGTACGAGAAATATGATTATGACGTTTTGAAGTCTCCTTTGAAGTGCTTTATAATGCTTCTGGTCATTCTTGGAAGCATTTACCTCCTTTCTTTTTAAGGCTACAGGGACGCATGTGTGTGCATAAATAAATCTCAGTCTTCCGTTTGGGAGAAACAGGATGGTAAAGATACCATAATGCTCAATGCATCACTTCTGACTTGACTGACTTGTGTCTTTACACTGCAGACTCCTGAGAACGTCTGTGATCGGTAATAAAACAGGACCTGCATGTTCAAAAGCGCCCCCCAAAAAACTTTTACCCAGAGGCCATCACATCCCTTTTATTATCATCGCGCAATTAAAAGCTGATTCTCCTAATCAGCCATGCGGGGAGCCAAGCATCGGAGAGCACTTGTGCAGAAAACGGCAAATTAAAAGCGAGCATTCTTATGCTAATATATAAATAATCTACCTGGACTGAAAAGTGTGTGTGCCGGGAAGCGGAGGTGTGCAGCGTCTGTGGCAGGGCGTCCTTGGGGAGCGGAGCCGTGTTATTACAGGAAGTAATCTCATGAGGAGGTGGGGGGAGGTGGAATATTCATGAGCGTCACATTGCCCTTAAAACAAAGCGCAGCGCCTCGCAAAAGCATCTCAGATGGCCGTCCATACCGATACAAAGTGGATTGGCATTTAATAAAAATGAGAAATTCGGCATGCATAAACATTAAGCACTGTATGAATGTCACCAAAGACTTCCATTTGAAAATGAGGCGCTGCCATGAGGAGCAAAATCCACCGGTGTATATCATTTGTTATTCATTGTCCTCAGCAAGATTAAATATAACCCCCCAAAAATAACTGCTTTGCATTTCGAATTAAAACTTCAGACACAGACAACTTCTAGAAAAAAAAAAAAGCAAACAAAAAAATAAGTGTGCCAGCGGTGAACTAGTTTTTTTTTATAGGCCATGATAATGTAAATACAGCCTTAACTAAATAAAAAGCCTCCCAGCAGAAGGCAGGAAGTAGATGTTCTTTGTTGATGCTGAGCCTCCCAGCCTTGAAAAACATGAATGACTTTCTTTTTATTACATATCTTAATCTCTCAGTCTTTATGTGCATTTCCGTCACACTCGCACACAAACCAAAGGACCTCAGCAATTACCCCTGAAATAACCCCCCCTTGATTGATATCTCAATTACGCGATGCCATTCTTGTGTGTTATCTTGTCTCACACACACTCCCTCCCCATCCCCATTCTCGGCTGCTCAATGGGTGCTCAGAGGAGGTGACCTTGTTTTTTTTTTGTGTGTATTTGTGTGTGTATGTGTGTGCGGGACACCTCTCTCCTTTGTCTGTTTTGTGTGTGTGTGTGTGTGTGCCTGTTACACTTTATTACACCTTGAATGCGCGCCGAATTCGAGAGGTGGGAGGATGTTGAAAGGGGGGACGTTTTCGGGAGGTCGAGACGTGGATGCGTCGGAGAAGGACCAGAGCTGCTTCTGCGCGTTAGTTTGAGTGCAAATGTGGATCATGATAAGTTAAATATTTGTTCTTACCTGCGAGGGAGACGAATCATGGTGGGCAGCGTAGCACAGACATGGAAGAGAGAAAGAGAAGGAGAGAAAAGGGTACTTTAAATAGAGAATCCCACACTGGTTGTCCTTGAAGTCACTTAATCAGCATCCAGCCATACCATTAAGACAATTAACCAATCATTACGGAAGCATTAACAATTAACACAGTGTTTTGAATTAGTGATGGTGTTTTGGTGGCAAAGTATAAGCAGCTAATGATGCTTGTGATTGCTAATTGATTTAAGTGAACTGCAGCAATTACTCTGAAGTCATGTGTGTCAATAGTCCAGAGTCCCCCCCCCCCAAAAAAAAAAAACCCTGCACCATGAACAAGAGTTCAGTGTGTTACGCAGCTACATGAAAAACCTGTGACTGACTCAGCCCATATGGTTCTGGTCCCATCTCGAGGGTCTGGGACGGCTGACAAGAACAATATTCCCCACATTTCCATAAGTGGTTGGAGCAGATTCGGACGGAGTGCAGAAAAAGGCCAGACTCAGCGTGAGACGGTGTCAAATATTGAATGAGGTACCGCTATTCTAACTTTTACAGACGTACAATTGTCAGCGGATCCTCTCAGACAGCCAAATGACACATTGCGAGCTACTGTGCTCCAACGCGAATGAAAATAAATTGCAATCTCATGCACTCCGCGGAGGTAAATTGCTTGAAGCGTTTGCTCAGTTACAACTAACAATTTCATGCTGTCAGTGCGGGCAGGCCCATATTCAAGAAAAACCTTTTCATTTAATTGCCTCACTCTCTTTGTGCCACTCTTAATAGGAGCTGTCCACGGCAAGACTGATCACCGGGAGAAATATGACCTCCTGTTTGCAATAACACACTAAGTTATTACTGTCTACTGAAATGCTCTCCGCAGTTTCATAGCTGAAGCATGCAGGTCCATGCTGAGCTACAGCTGGCTCAGCCCCTGGTGGTGTGTAGTCATGGTTTCTCCAAGGGATTCTCAGAGGAAACATGATTTCACAACTATTAAAAACCAAAATGACACGCAGTTAGAAGAGAATCTGACTTGCGCGATGGCCAAGACTAAGCGCTGACAGCCTCGTTGAGGTTTTTCCCACCCAAATGTCATAGCTTTTAAACAGCATCCCATTTTTTTCAAGAGCGATGGCGAGGTTGGCGACATCATCTACGGTCAGACTGCCTCGTCTTTTAATGGAGACGTGCCGTCGAGGTCCTGCTTGACTTCACAACTATTAAAAACCAAAATGACTCGCAGTTAGAACAGAATCTGACTTGCGTGATGGCCCGAGACCGAGCGCCGACAGCCTCGTTGACGTCTTCCCATCCAAGATGTCACAGCTCTTAAAAAACGTCCTGGCAACGGCGAGGTTGGCAGGCAGAAATGTGTTAATGTAGATGTGCTGTGGAGGTCCTGCTCAACTGAACTGTGAGCAATTGTTTTACTGCAGAACTTTTCTTCTTCTTCTCTTTCAGTCAGTGACAATACTACATTTTTCATGAATCCAGGCACAAAAAGAATTGAAAATAATATTAAAAATCATGGCGGATTAGATGACATTTTCAGCGGCGAGGCACCACAGGGCTCTCGGCTGAAGCTCTTGCATACTAACATGTAGCCAATTCAATCAGTAAACATTCCATTTGAAGAGAAGCGATGCAGTTTGGGAGAGGCTGAATGTGACTGGTAGAGTAGAGATTTAGTCTCAGAAAATCTCAGTAATTTAGTATAGATGTGCATTTACACAGAAATGACATATTACACGTTTAGAAGGCATTACGAGACATCAGTCAAGTGTGACATGTTGGTATGCATTTCAAAAACACTATGGTTGCTAATTAGCCATTTGTGGAAAGCAAAGACAGCGTTCTCGACCATACAAATGGATGTCAAAGGAAAACATCTGAACTTTGATGGGCTTGGCAACGGCTCTTAATCTGATTCCAATTAGCTCGGCTGCTTCTGAGGCGACGTACATAATGAATGTTAGCAAACACCCCTTAGTGCGACGACGTCGTGTACCCAACTGTAATTTGTGGTATGTTCAGTAATTCAACGCCTCCGCATTTCTCCCATCCAGAAGAAACCGCTGCATCATTGCTCCGCCGCCACTGCTGCCGCTCCCGCCGC
>CAESWR010000057.1:1123771-1144463 GCA_903171835.1 Mullus surmuletus | reverse complement strand
CTAGCTGTACGAAATTGTATAGACTTGGATTTTTGTACTGCGGATGGGATGTTACTTGACTTGTTACAGGTATTTTTATTTTTATACATGTTAACAAAGAATTCAAGATGTAACTGTTCTAGCAATTTCTATGGCAGACTCCCAAATAAACATATGAATGAAAAAATAAAGGGTGATCTCTACATTTTCCCTTATAGTCCATGTACTTAGAAAGCAGTTACCATCGCAATCACAAAATTGCTTAGAATAATTGCAATACTGCTTGTTCGTAACTGATCTGTGCGCAGAGTCCAGAATGATCCAATAAACAGAATCAAAGCAAACGCGGCTCATGGCACCTCCAGCGTACAATCATGTCTTCAAAAATTGAAAATTGAAGTATGATCTGACAAAGTTCTGCAGCTTAGCAGAGCGGCGTCTGCTGCGTTCCGTCAGGTCGTGGGCGGCGGAGAAGGGGGCGGAGTCGAATGTCATCTCTTCAGCATCTGTCCGCCAGTTGAGGACCCTGGAAGCTAACAGACAGACCCCACCCCCAATGCGTCCCACTGGGCTCGGCGGGCTGACAACGCTCAGGAAATCAACAGCTAGGCGGGGGGATAATGGGTGGGCAAGGGATGACAGCTCTCTGAGGGGCTCCCACTTTACAGGAGAGGGGCCGGATATGTGGTCTTTTACTGGGGGTCTGAGGTTTGGGCGTCTGGCTCTGATTCGAATACAATGAAAGTTGGAGCGTCCAGGAGGATACGGCAGCAGATGTTCCAATCAACGCCTTCTGATGCGTGTATTGATCTGAGCTGTCAAAACAGAAAAGTGCGGCCGACATATTGGGTGGAGCAGAGAGAGAGAGGGGAAAATAACCATCTCTTGCCTGAAAAGACTTATATTTCCATCTGTCACTTTCGCTTATGATGCCAGTGTAATGGCTCACAATAACACGGGCTCCACGGGGGAAATAACGCTGGAAGCAAACTGCCGCCACTTTATGAATATCTTTCACAAGCTAAAATGGAAAGTGTTTTGACGTGCAGGAAGACGAGGCCCCACTCGGTGCGCCGTTCCCGACAGTGTCCGAGCAGCTTTTTTTCGTTTGTGTGTTTTCAATTGCGGTTCGTGTGTCACAGATTACCCACAGCGACCCCGGCGTCTGATGCTCCAAGGAATGGAAAAGATAAGCCGTCTAATTAAATGTCTGTGGAATTAGCGTACGGCCCAAAAGTTTCCATACCATGAGAGTGTGTGTGCGAGGACGGGGCGATTATCTCTTTGTGCTCCGATTTAAGAGTCGGTTTTGGCGTATTTGATCAACGGAGCAGCCGGATTCGGTTCGGTAATCCCCTTAACAACGAAAAAGAGCCGGCCGAAGTAGCTTTAGGTGATCTCATTCAAATAATGGAGCAAACAATTTTTTATTTTTTTCAATCTTTTTTGGGGGGGATAGACAGCTCCACCCATGCAGGTGGCCGTCCATCATTATACACCCGCTGCAGGTGACGGAACCATCTGCTGCACCCACAGTGGTGCCAGAGTCTTTTACGTATGCAGATGAAGCAAACGGGATGGCTCTTTTACATTTTTTTTACACAATTCTCTACAGAGGCTGAGGGCTGCAAACACGCTGGGAACCGAGAAATGCAGCAAGAGAGAAACGCTGCAAATTCACCAAATAAAACAGAAGTGTGCCAGGCCACTACGGGAACCAAACTGAGGGATGAACCAATCCTTTGGGATCGACCCTTCTTTAAATCTTAACACACGAGCGGAATGACCTAGACCTAAACACACAAACTTTATTAACGATAACAAGAGCCTCTTGCACAGAGGTGTACAATCATTAGTTGTTGTTTTTTTACTCAAACTTCATTGAGTAATACAAAACAGTTCGATATCAACCGCCAGGGGTTACAAACATTTCTGATCCACGTCTTAATTGATATTTAGAAAATACATCCTACTCGTGTGTTTAAAGGGGGGCCGATCCCACAAGTTTGGTGACCCTAGTGGCCTGGCGCACTTCCGTTTTGTTTCGTGAATTTGCAGCGTTTCTCTTTTGCAGCGTTGCTCTTTTGCAGCGTTTCTGTGTTTACAGCGTTTCTGTTTTAGTGCGTTTGCAGCCCTCGGCCACAGTCATTCTCCATCACCCCACTCTTTGCTGGCTAAATCCCCGCACCGTCTGCCTTCCTATGCAGCTGTTGCATCATAAAAACGCATCATCAAAATGACAGGAGTCGCTTTTCCACGCCTCTCTCGGCCGCGCTCTGTACTCCACGCCAAAGAGGTCAGACATGAAGCAGCCTTTGCTGCTCCCTTGCTGAAATCCGCATTCTCATTCCAGCCCTTGGGGGGTGGGGTGGGGTGGCCCTCTGCTGCTATGTTCTACTTTTAAGATGACATGGTAGTGACAGAGGAAATAAATAAACAAGCGCATATAGAAAATCCCCCTCCCCGTCGTCCTCGCCGGGGTCTGGCTCCGAGCCGTTTCGGCAGACATCTGCGCTCCCGGAACAAAGCGCCATTGGCCGTAAAGTGGAAGTGGAAACACAGGGACAAGGTCGAGCAGGGGTAAAGGCGCTTTGTGGAGACAGGAGGAGTGTAAAGTGATTTTTGAAAGAGGCTGGTTTAATGGTCACTGGGTGAAAAAAAAAAAAAAAAAAAAAATCAGTTTGAGGTATGGAAAAAAATATTAGTCGGACAATTAAAGCAGTTGCAGCGACACACTCCCCTCATACAAATTTCAATGTTTTGCACATGGAGGTGATAGCGGTGTCAAATTTGAGCAGAAACAAAGCGTAATCACAATTACTGGGAACTCATGAATAATAAGCAGAGGCAGAACCACAGAGACTCTGTATATGTCACGGATGACTGCTAAACTCATTAAAATCATAATGCATGCGTTCATATTCTCTGAGGGCTTTAAAGTATAACACATACTGAGAAAGAAAAATGAAAAACAAGCTTGGATCCGAAGTCCAAAGGAGTTCTGATGGAGGGCACACAATTTCAAATATTCCTTTCCTTAGAGCTTCACACGGTTCCCGGATTATGAAATGACGTCTAAAATCATTCAAAAGGGAATTCTTTCTTTTCTTAAAGATAAAGTCAGAGCTTAAGTTTTGGCCTAGATTTCCGCAGCCCCCCCTTTGGCATTAAAGGCTTCCATCTCCTGCTGCTGCTTCCATAACATTTCATCATCAATTAGAACATGGCATGTTTGAGAACGCAGTGCTAGTCTCGAGAACATGAAAAGAGGGAGAGGAAAGAAGAGAGAGAGGGAGATCTGGAGAGACGGACTGAGGGAGACCAAAGAGCGGCGCGAAAAGAAAGGTCCAACTTTCGTATCTGGGAGGCAGACTTTGTCCCAGTTGTCTTAAGTGATGAGCCGAGAGGAAGAGGAGGGGAATCCGTTGCTGGGCGGTGACATCAGTGCCCTGGTTTTACTGGCCTCTGCCGTTCCCTCACACATACACGCACACGCACACACATATATATACGCATGCCATGTCACGCAGAGTGGCAGTAATTTGGGCCATGTGATGCCAGTCAAGAAACTCAAGTGTGTGTCTATGCACTTGTGAGGGTGCCACGTGTACCTGCATACCCCTGAGGAATTACATGCACACACACACACACACACACACAATTATAATTCATTATAGAGAGCCTAAACCTGGACAGTGTTTAAATGAGTGTTATGTCTTCACAGCTACAGTGTGTGCATGGGAAATCTTACAGCAATATGAAGATATTTAATTTGGATTTTTTGAAATTCAAATATCTTGTCAATAATAATGAAAAAATATGCTGATGACAATGTGGAAAAGTTCTGCAGTTCAGATAATAACTCAATTTTCATTTGTTGAGAAAGATTTCTGAGCGACTATGAGGTCAAACCAAAGTGGGCATGGATAAAACCGCATAAAGAGAACCTGAATGTTTTCCATCCTCTTTGAAACGGCAGCGTGTTTGTCGCAGGGTTCAAAGATTCAAAGTTCAAAACGCTTGTTAAAAAGGGTAACCAAGCTATTTTGTAACACTGGGTGAGCTTTACTGAGAAGAATGCACAATGTGTGTGTGTGTCTGTGTGTGAGTGTCTGCGAGCAGCACGAAGGATTTTGTGAAGGTCGAGTGGAATCCAGTGTGAGGAAGGACGTCAACAAAAAAAAAAAATCTAAGAAACTGTTAAAAAATGATTAATCCTGCATCAGGGGAACTGCTCAAATGTCTTTGAAATCGCAACGCCCAAATGCGAGCGTGTTTGTCCGCAGACGTTCCGGAACAAACAGGCAAACCAAAATGTGACGCAAAATCGCTAATCGTGATCTACAAGCATGTGACATTTCCCCCTGTTCCGCCTAATAATAAATCTAGATTTGCGGAAAACCGTTCTAAATCTCTTCCAGACATGAAGAAGAAAACAGATGATGCATTACTTTCACTGCTGTCCATCGCCGTACATGTTAAATTATTGATTATTTAATCGAAAAGCAATCAATCGCTGCAGCCCTACATTTGTCTTTTCTGCTCAGCCTGCGCCGAGTATATAAACCGACATGTGGTTTTACATTGGGTGGATTCGGCATCAATAAAGACTCAAAAATAAGTATCTATGCTGTATATGTGGAAAATCTCCAAGCAGAGATTCAGGAGATCCAGTAGGAACCCATTGAACCCCTTCGACTGTCCTCTGATCCGGAATAAACTCAACTCCCTCCTCACATAAAACGGCCCGGAAAATATGAGCGAGTGGCGCGACAGACCCTCTGCATTGATCACAAAGTCAACTTTACATTTCAGTTAACGACACAACAATCAATCGTCGCTGCAGACCCTCCGTGCACACTAATGGTGGCGAGGGGCGAAAATGACCAGATGTGTGAACACTGCGTTCACACCGGAGGGGCCCCGCGATGTGACTTATTGACCGGTTCGTCTGTTTCCATGCACTGCCATTTTAGATTTCAGTGTAATTACAGCCTTGCCGGGTAATCTGTGCCATCGACCGCCTCCTTCAAACAAACAACTCCCGCCAGGCAGGAATCACTGGCTGCTGCCGCTGCTGTGAGCGGTGCGGAGCAGCGGGGGCATGAGGCGGGCTCGGGCTGCGAAGGGTCTGGAGACAAAAGGAGCCTACATCTACACAAACAAACGGGATGTGCGCCACTGTTTCGGCGAGGGCGGCGTGTGCGTGTGGTGGTGAATAAATTCTCACTAGCTGAAGATGTATAAGGACTGATTTTTTCTTTCGGGGGGGGGCTATACTGTGGCTGGACTTTGACCTCAATGTACATCCAAATCACTATATTACAAAATACACAACTGCTATGTGGTTTGTTTTGTTCCTATTACTTAATAATCATCTGACTCTAATCAGAATCACATCCACATAAACACACTCCATAATAGATTACAGTACATATGGTGAAGGAAGCCGCTTCCATGTTCACCAGTGACTGTCATCCATAATTCAGTGACAGAAAACATATTCCGCATATTGTCGGGAGCAACTTCGGAAAAACAAGACGCTTGACTGCAGAGTTGCCACGGAGATTGGCCTTTTCCTCAGATTGTAAAATTTCCAAAGGCCGTTCATAAGGATTCTGTGCCAACGACCACCGTCTTGACTGATAACAAAGGTCATCTTTCTCATCAATCGTGAAATATGCAGAAGTGGGGCGCACACACACGCGTCATTTCCGCTCTTTTCATTCATTTAGCCCAACATATAGACGTTTCTATGTTACCTCAGATGCCTCCTGTAGCCATAAATGATCTGTGTGTCAATCAATAAACCGCATGTGGTGCTTTTCGATTCGGACATACAGTATATGCATGTGGCGCGCCAGTGAGGTCAGCCCACATCCATGTGCTTTAATAGGGGTTGAATGATGGTGCGGCAGCTCCTGCTTTTCCCTCTGTTGTGGGTAGAAGCAGCACGTGGTTACTTTTAGACATGGTGTGGTGAGATTCCATAGATGGAATTCCAATATATGAAGAACTTCTGGGTTAACATGTTTGCCGCTGGAGTCCAGCGGCAGAGACGTTGCAGTAGACTCTCTAATGTAGTTAAATATTTTATTGATTGTATTTATGGAAATCTCCTCATGCATAACGTTTTAGAGGTCAACCGTAGCATTGACCCCGCTGGTAAGATTATTCTCAAGAAGGTCAGCATATAATGACTCACAGGAGAGGCCACTGCATCACTGAAAATATACGAGTTTCCGCTGAAACTGATCCATGCTATTCTAATAGCTATTGTGTTTCCAGACTTCAAGAATCCCCCTCCTCTGTCAACACGGGAGGGAGAAGCGCAATTGGGAAACTTGTGTGCTTGTCTGTACCTTTCTCCAGAGGTGCGACGTCTTACCTTGGCAAAGTGCGGCTGACAGGGCGCAACCTGGAGCGATGCTAATGAGGCTAGCTCGGGGCTGTTTGGCTTCTCTCTCTCCCTGTCAGTGTGAGTGCACATGACAGCGCGATGATGCACTCTAAATGACGTGATATGTTTAATGAACACTCGACACAGTCACCGCATCCTGCCTGTGGCCACTTGCCCTTATATCGCTTATATTCCTTCATTTTTCAGTTTAAGGCAGCTAAACTACACATAAACATACAATATCAAAATAATCCAAACTTGGTACTATTTGGGGATATATACCACACTCTCCAGCTTCAGGACCTATTCATGGACATATCTATATGCGAGGAAGCAAGGACATATGCAAGTAATCCAAACTGCACGGACAAATAAACCACCACCATTCAATTTTCCATATTATATTCCTTCATTAGAATAGGCATGGCATTTTGAGCCTCTATGTTTTTAGTGTGCAGAAACCTAAAAATGTATTAAGACATTGAAAAAAGCTCTAGACAGGAAATGGTCCAGATAGATCATATTCCTTAAATAAATGGTTTCATCTATTCTTTTTTTTTTTTTTTTTAAATCAAGACCTTTTTGCTTTCTTTTTTAAGATACCGTGCATAGGCGTACAGTTGTCACACGTTTGGAAGAGCAGACAGGTCGACAGCCAGCACATTAGAAATAAAAAAGGTCGAAAAAGAAAAACAAAACGTGAAGTTACAAAACCAAAAACCAAAAATCAGAAATGAAATAAATCAATCCCCAGGCACTGCCAGTGTGCTTCATTACATCTATATAACCCTGCTATGACAATGATTAATGAGTAGTGAGTAGGCAAGTTGTTGTAGTGTTAAATAGTTGCAAGGCCTGAAACATGTTTAAAAAAAGGTCCCCACACCTCCTGGAACTTCCCACTTGAGTGTCGGAGAGAGTACCGATCTTTTCAGGCTTCAGGCAGGACATTACTTCTGTCAACCATTGTGCATGTGTGGGTGGAGTGGCGTCTCTCCACCTGAGGAGGATCAACCGCTGAGCCGGGAGAGAGGTAAACGCCAGCGTGTGTCGCTTTCCAGCAGAAAATCTGACTTATCCACCTACGACTGTGAAAGACCTCCATCCAAAATGTATGACATGATCGAGACATGTGAAAGCTTTCAAAATATGTTTACATTTATTACAAAGTAGGCTAACCTCGGGATAAAAAGCTGCCAATTTGACTTTGGATATGTGAGCCCTGATTTTATTCTATTATATTGAGATTGTCGAAACATTTAAAATGTACTAGATTCTAAAAAGAATCCAAATGTACCCTACTGGCACAACCTTGAGAGTCATTTACAACACTTTTTTCCCCTAAAAAACTAGGCCAAAATCAAAGAAATAATTAATTCTACTATTGAACCAGGGAATGAAAAATCGCAATGTGTCTTCTCTATTATACCCCATTGTGGGGAAATGAATGGATTTGACAAGACTTCCCAAAGCCTTTCATTGTGCTCACCAGTGGAAACGCTCACATTATTGGGAGCTGTGATAACTGCTTCTGTCAGCACATTGTGGCTGAGTTAGGAATAGGGTTTTTTTTTCTTTCTTTCCTTTTTTTTCACCAAAAAAGTGCTTCTGAGAAAAATGAAAGCAGAGGTTTTTAGGAAAACAGAAAAACAGACCCGGATCGCTTTGTTGCATTTCTCTAAGTCAAACGATCGCTATCTGTGTGCTGGGCTGGAAAAGTTGGATTTCCACACCTCGGGTAAATTGAATCTCTCCTCTGTTACAAATGGTTTTAGGAGAGACAGAGAAGCCCTGCAAAGAACCACATAATAACATGGTGGCCTGTTTGTTGGGAGGGATGCCCGTATCTTTATGGACCGCTGTGGTGATGTCACTGGCGAAACCTTCCCGAGAGCCCTGTGCTGCACATCTGGGACATGTTAGTGCGGTGGAAGAGGCGGGATATTAGGACTTGATACCTCATCATCGAGCCTCATCTTTTCCCTCAATCCTCTCGGAGATCTTGTACACAATGCCGGAGCGTCTATCATCGGTGTGGCATCAGATGACATCATTGCTCCATTTTGGAAGAAATAGAAAATGCGCGTCTCCCTTTGCTCCTATTGAGTATAAAATGAATGATGAAATTGATTTCTTAGTGTGTAAAATTGTCCGCTGACTCCCGACACACACACGCACACACACATATATAGATAAATATATTCGGAAAACAGGCCGCTGTTTTATGACAGCCATTAACCAGTCGAGGCGGCAGGGGATGGTAGAAGTGGCCGGTGTGACAGCGGGGATCAGAGAATTGGGGATCTCTGGCTGGGAGAGACATGACTTCAAAGCAGCCAGGATCAATGATGCTGTTTGCCTATTGATCCCCTTCACCCCTCTGGAGAGCGCAATCCATCAATAGGGTTTAGCTATGGGATGGAGAGGGATTAAGCACTCAGCTTTAATCTAAGTCCCTTTACTAAATTTTGGCTAAATCCCCTTTGTAATGAGATGTATAGTCCTCATTTAGGTGTTAAGGTGAATTCCTACATGGCCTTGAGTATGTGTAAATTGTAGAGCTGTTTTTCCAAAGGGGAAATAAATTAAGGGGCTGCCTGCACTGAGAAATAACGTCGAGCCCTCCAACCCAAACGACCATAAGTCATTTGCTCCTAGGATGTTCCTTCGTTCTCCCAAATAAACGTTGAAAAATAATCATGCTTTATGATGTGTCAGTGCTATGGTTTAAAGTCCAGTTTGGGTTTTTTAGGCAAAAAAAAAAAAAATACTCTGTGGTTGGGGTTAGCGAAGAGATCATGGTTTTGGGATCAAATGAGCACTTTTGTTAAGGTTTAGGGGACAAGTGTGGTTGTTAAAAAGCTGTCTCCACTCGCGACTGCCAGCGGGATGCAGACGTCGGCCAAAAAACATGCACGCAACTGGCACTGGGGACTCTATCTGTGGTCTCCCACACCGAAATCTGGTGCCTGTTTGACCCATCTACCACAAACACGTCCCTGCTTGGGCTGACTTTCTCGCCATGAATTCAGGTCATTGGATTTTGGGGGATTTTTCTGCTATGTGGTCAAAATTAATATGGCCACTAGATGGCATCTTTCTCACTTGCATTTTGACCAGACCTAGTTATATTTTAATATCTGGGAAAATGAATGGTCAAACATGATGATGGTGCACAACAACCTTTTGGAATTGAATGCTAGCGTGGGTTATACCGTTTACATGATACAACAGAATGCAATAAAACAAGGATTTTTTGCATATGTTTTTGAATGGATGCACAATATGACTGGAGGCGATCTAAAATGGTTAAGCAGGCATGTTTCTATTTCAATGTCTAACCTAGAAAAGGGAGGAGTGGAAATACCGCTACAAATCGTCTCCGTTTATCCACCCTTCAGGGGTTCAGGATATGGCAACCGCCCCACCAAGACCTGAGCTGAAGTATACAAATTCCTTGCCAAGGCTGATCATAAAAGGCAGCCAAGTATATGAGTCTAGACGGGGGAAAAAAGGAAAAAGAGAAAGAGCCTACATTTGATAAAAACCATCCGCTGCCTCTCCTCCCCAGGCATGTTATTGCAGCGGATCCTTTGTGTTGCTTTAATTCTATTTCTAAGGAGTACAAAGAGGGCAATGCATCTCTCGCCGATGGGTTGGACACCCAGGCCATTAAAAAGGTCATATCTGCACACGCGAGGTTACTCAGCATACTAGTTTATCTGTGGCCCCTGCCCCTTTCTGTGACTGCTCTCAGAGAGGGAAAAAAAAGTGGGATAATAGCTAATTGCTGCCCTTTTTTCACACAGACATCTTTTCCAGCATTCTGGCTGAGCTGTACGCAGATTATATAACAGAGGTTAAAAGAAAGGCTTGGACAGGAAGCCCTCGGATACGAGCTACTTTTGTTATATGCGGTAAGACTTTATTGTGCTATTGATTCCCCTTTTTTCCTCACTCGGAAGCACTTCCAGTTGGCACTCCATCTGTTCGTCAGTGGGTTTCAGCGAGCAAAGCTTCCTCTGGAAATGACTGAGCTGTACTGGCCCCAGTAATGTGGCATATGTTATAGATTACAATGAAAATGGAAGCTGCCGCTACTCTGTGGGCAGCGGCGGCGGCAGCGGCGAGCATTCCGGGATGTTTTCTTGATAATCTAAGAGTCTGATGTGAGCTGGCGCAAAATGGAGCTGCCAAGAGAAAACAAGGTACAACAATTCCAGAACGAGGGGAAGCATCCCGTGATTGATTGCCAACAAGCAACCAAACCTTGAACCCCCTCTTGAGAAATAAACAAACTTCAATTTAAGGCTCATAATCAGGACTCCATTTGTCATCAGTCACTGGTGTTGGGGAGGAAGAGACCACAGAGGGATAGCATGTGGCTCTGGTGTTAGCGGCTAAGGGGACTCTAATAGCAGCTATCAGGGCCGGGCTGGAAGGCAGCCTGCTACCTCCGTCTCTCCTATTGATCAGACTCAGGGGCTGTGATTGCCAGAAATAGCAGTTGATTCCAGAAGTTATTAGTGATGGCGGCCTCCCACCGAATCACGATGGAAACACCCCCTCCATCTCTGCTGCTGGCAGAAATTACCTGGCCGGAATAGACAGATAACAATCGAAAAGGCAGCCTGTGTTCCTGCCTGGCTTTACTGAGAACAGCAGAATATAAAACCGTTCGCATTGTTTGACGTGCCGGCACGAGCTCATCGGTGCAAATTAATTGGCCAAATCAGCTTTACGGCAAACAACACACACAACACTAATACACAAGAACGTGACGTCGCGCCCCTCTGGTCACTTGTGCCGAGCGCAGGAGAGTGCAGCAGCTGTGCAAAGGTGATAGTTAATGTTTTCGCCAGACAGATAATTAAGTAAATACAAAAAGCTGCAGAGTGCCAGCGCTTTACTTACATTTGACAAATGAATGTGTGGCGATAAACCCATCAAATCCCCCCTAAGAGATTTACCCGTTGACATTGAAAAGAGGTGCTAAATATAGAAAAAAAAATTACTTTGCCGACCTTTTTATACATAACATATTACAGACATGGTTAAACCCACAGAAATCCAGGATTGAGCCAAAAATAGCATTAATAAACTGATGAGCCCACTCTGAATGAGGGACTAATAACGACTCGCATTTCTCCTCAGGAAATTTAGTGGTGCTTCTGAGGCCATTTTGCAGACAAACCACATCTCTCTCTTCTTTCACTCTGGCTGGCAAAATGAGTCCCCAAATAAAGTCTGTTCAGGGCCCAGTGCCTCTTGTAGGCTTCCATTTCTTTATGGGTTTTCCAGCTGCCAGCCACTGATAACAAAAGCCATTGGCTCCTGAAGAGCACCCTTCACCGCCGCAGCCAATGGCTGTCATCCACCGCGTCATCTCATTACCATTACAAAGGGTGTTTATCTGCAAGATTTTCATTGCGGGACAAATACCTCTTTCTCTGACACCCCCTTCATCTAAGGAAGGCCTCAAGGTCCCACCTAATTTAATATTTACCTTTCAGCGAGACTGTACCTCATTTGATCTTGACAATTTTGTCAGTTTAGACGGGCTCTGGGTATGCAAATGCTCGCACCGTTGTTGGGCTGGTTTCACTTAAGTCACATCAAATGTTCATCTCCGAGATGTTCCTTCACTGTGGATGATCACGAGCTATTTTTAGCGCTGCGTGACAACTATCTCAAACCTTATTACATGGTTACTTGTGCATGAATAGTAGCCCTCAGTCTGTGCAGGGAGCGGTGTGCGTCGCCATGGGGCAAATGGTTTATCAGCAACATTCGACAAGTTTTACAAACCAGAGTAGTTTGTATTTAACACAGCAGGGCGAGATGAATCGATGAACCACAGGTCTGCGGGGGAAAACGGTGATGCCAACCCCGTCTCACCGCGACGGCAGATCTGACAACTACGCCAAACCATAATGGAGAAAACACCAAGCGATCATCCAGTCGACAGCTACCGTGGTTTTCTGCTGTTTTTGCTCTCCCCGTGTGAGGTTTAACTAAATTTCCCAGTTTAAGCCGAGACGGTTGGGTGTGCCAGGGCAAATCCAAGCCATCTGTGACTAAAAGGAAGGGTTTTGGTCTCGACATGGGCCGGCGGATGCGGCTACGTGCGCTTCGTGCAGATAGACGCATGTGCACGCGCTTAGACACACCTGTGCGCTCTTGCAATTATGCGAAACAGAGCAAAAATGGAGAGCAGCGCAGTGATTTATTTGTCAGGATGAGCTACGCACTGGGATCACAGAAAATCCGTGGGTGATTGCTACTGAAAACAAGGCAAAGAGAAATAAAGATCCACAATTCTTTAAAGCAGAAATACAAGCAGAATGTGCAATATTCCAGCGTTAAATCAGACATTGTTTGGTTAAATATTTGGTTTGCACATTTGTAAGACAAACACACAGCCACTTCCAGAAATGTTAGCCTGCTTCAATATTAGTCAAGTGGGTGTAATCAGTGAGTGGGAGGGGTGCATGTGCATGTGTGTTGTGCTATTTGCTGAGTGCAAGGTTCGCTTTTAATACTAGATATTACGATGAAGACTGGATCTTGTAATGCTGTAAACTGGGCTCACATCATATGCACGACCATCCAAAAGCGTTATTCCAGTGACAGAACCCAGAAAACGGCTCTATAAAGAGCCGAAACTGATAATAAATGCATCTCTCCCTCCTCAAAGTGCTGATCACCTATATGAATAATCTGACACCTACACGGAAAAATAAATCACTGCGGATAGTAAGAGCCTTGTTAATGTGATTGGAATATCTCATGGGGCTGCAGCCGCTTCCTGCGATTGATAATGTCAACACTCGGGTTGGAGGGTCGACTTAAGGAGCTTAGTGAACTGTCATGTCAGCTGTGGGCCATCTGAACATGATACACGCACTCCGGCACACACATTCCTCGCTGCCACGCTCAGAGATTCCAGGGATTAATTGTCAAACACGATGCTTTGTCTCAGAGTTGTAATCCCGATTGCAAATCCACCCCCCTCCTTCCGCTTCTAGATGACTTCTGCACGCGACATGCTAATTCATACGGTTGAAGTTTTCCCTGAGAAATAGGCCAAGGAGGAGTGTCGCATGTTGGGGTTCCGCACTTGACAACCGCTGGGAGAGGACGAAAAATTATCACACTTTAATGTTCCGGCAAACAGATTCCATCCAGAAGCAAATGTGTTAATTAGTTTAAGATTACAGGAGTTTAAGTGAGATTTGATACGTTGGGTTGCATGCATACAATGTCGGAGAGGGAGCGATTCTACGGTTGGAATGTCAGTGACTCTGCAAGGTCTAATTCGGGACACATGGCCTCTCAGTAGTGTGTTTGTGTTCTGCGCGCTGAACTAACCAACTCCCAATCCACACATGTGTGGAAGTGTGTGTGTTTACACCAAACAAGATTACCGAGAGGGGATCACTGACAAGTGATTAAAATCTGAATTGGCTCGGAGCAAATGTTGTGAGAGGAAAACAGGGAAATGCTGTTGTGCGCCGAGTCTTGGCTGTGGCTTTTGGAGGGCAGAGAGAAGTTATCAACTGTCCTAGATCAGAGTTTAACTTTGCCTGATATGTGCCAGTTCTCTGGAATAACTCAGATTTTGGTGATTAATTAATGAGATACGTTGACTATTTCCCAATCAGAAATTAAAATGGGACCCAACATGTGGAAGTGATTTCAATGATGCCTGCACAGATTGAATATGTAAATCACTTTCTGTATGAAGGTTAATTGTTTCCATGAACTTCTTGATATTTACTGTCACCTGTGCAACCCAGGAGGAAAAGAACTCCTGAAAAAGGTCAATCACCGAGATGAGAGGAGAGACTAGCTTTGCTGAAGGTGAAATACGAGTGTCGTGGGAGCGAATTAGCCTCATTTTAAGAACAGCACACCACTTTTCATGCCTGTTGTTATCTCGACCTTCTTTGGCGAAAGTTCGAAGTGCGGGAGAGAACTACTTTGAAAGGATGTCAAATTCTGATTAGTGTTTTGCTTTCCCATGTAACATCAAAACTTATTGGATAATTGATGACTGACTTTGATGAAAAACAGCACCAAATGCTTGAAATATTTACTTGAAAGAATATTCAAAAACATAAAATCTTTATCAGGAAGAAGTCTGACACTCCGCAATCGCCTGTTTGCATGCGTGCAGCTTGGCCTGGGGATCGGCGTGCCTGCGTCGAATGAAACTGAGGAAAAACCGTGCGAGAGGCGGTCACGGTAAGCTGCAGGAATCAAGCGCAGAGAACAAAGCAAAGAAACTCAGATTAAGCACCGGACACCCGCTTCCTCATATCACGCTGCACTTAATCAATTCTGCTGCTCCTTGGTTCCCCGCTGCCCTGCGATCAAATATGTATTAAAGCGTTAAACATTTACGTATAAGAGTTTTTTTGGCCTTGGCGCACGTATGCCGGCGGCAGGGAGGCAAGCTGAGCCGAGCAGATGCAGGGCCATGCACACATGTGGAGATCTGTCCACAGCGTGACCTTTTCAAATTTGCAGAACATGTGTGTTTTTCATCTGGCCAGCCCCTTGTCCACTCCTACCTGCCGCGCAGTTTGCCTAGTGTCCCAGTCTCCTGAGAGCGCCGCAGTAGATCTACTGAATAAACAGTGCTTTTTTGCCCACTGTTGGCTTTGTTCTCCCGACTTTTGGGGGATCCATTTTCTTTTCTTCAACCCACAAGAATGATGGCATAAAACTGCGCAAATACACATGCTCGGTCGCCTACATGTTCATTGTTGAATGTACAAATCCGGCCTGAGAGAAAGTCTGTAGTCCAAATCCAATCTAATAACAGAAAATGCTCAGGTTCCTGAGGCATTGACACTCCTGGCTTTGTCTGGCTTGTCAAGTTGTCTGTTAAACAATCATTTTTCGTTCACTTTGCGGTGTGCTTTATCTCCGTGTCACTCACAGAGAGAGAGAGACATGGGCTGCAAAGTCATTAGCTCCATTCAGCTTCGTAGTTTTTGGCTTTGACAGCGTTTTTGGTGGACAGAGGTTAATCCCACAAGAGAAAGCGTCAAGAGCTGGGGAGTGACTAATTGCATCTGAGAGTATTGTGAAAGGAAGCCATTGTACTCAAGACAAAATATGCTATTCAGGTAATTATTATTATCTAAAAAGTATATTGCAGATTTTCATTTCCTACCACAATTGGCCTGTTTACGTCTTTCTTTTTGATGAGCTTGCCCATCTGTTGGCAGCGGGAAACAACACAAAGGCTGATGACAATGGCCCTGATTCACAATTTGTTCCCAAGGTCCAGCATGCTTTGAACCTCCTCCAGCAGCGGCAGTAAATATTCCGTCGTCTGAGTGGATCTATATGCACAAACATGTCGGCTGTAATTTGATTAAAATCTCTCCCCTCACTTCCTCTCTCCTATTATTCCCTCTTCAATCAGAGGAGGCTGTCTCACCTCGCTGTATCTCCAGTGATGCATCTCACACCCTATAGCAATAAATAATGCTCCTATCAGAGTATAGTCACGTTCGGAGCATCAACATGTGTCAGTTGACCTGTGAATAAATGCATATTGACAAGTGCTGAGAGCCACGTGCTTGTTTAAATTAACAATTTGGCCAAAAGCCAAAGCCAATATTTTTTTGTGGCCGTCATTTATTCTGCCTTGTTGCCAGGGGAACAAATGAATCTTTACTTCAAAAGTTGATGAAACTGTTAATATATTCATATAGATTTACATCAACAGTTTGACCACTTCCATCTGCAAATATGTAATTTGCCAGAAGGCCAATGGCAGTCAAGGAAAATATCTGCCTCTACCAATATATGTCAAATATATTGATGGGTCTCTGTTCTTATGTACAAATGTAAAAATGGAGTTTGTGTTGACCTTCATTAGCAGATAATCATTTAAAAACCACGGGAATATGAGTATTGATACATGCCATTGATGAGCGGACAAATCCATTCGATGATTACATTCAGGTGCTTGAAGGACTCCATAATCACTGTCATGTATGTTTTCTTCAAAAAACATAAGTTTGTGTAATTTTGCAAAAGAAGTGATTCAGCGGAGACAATAAAGGGAAAAAAATCTGTGGTGTCTGGGTGGGCGGCGGCCCATTCGGCATGTCTGGGGGAAGAGGAGTGGGACCTCTGTCCTGTGTTGAAAAATGACTCGGTGTTCAAAATGATTCGGCACGTACCTCCCCACAGTCCCTCAGACCCCTCGCGGCAAAACACATCCACTTACCTGCAAGAGAGGAGAGACAAGAAAATCAATGACTGCACACTCAATTATATCACAACTTAGCAAGCCGGCGCTCCCTTTGTTTCCTCCTCCTCTGAGAGAGAGCGGGAGAGAGAAAGAAAGCCGCTTTATGGCCTCACAAAGCGTTTGGCAGCTTATCAAGATTTACATTTAGAGACTTAATAAGGTAGTTCCCTGGGAATAAAGAATGACAAAACAAACCCCAAAAAGGTGTCTGAATTTCATCTGCTTCATCAACTTGACTGCATTTATCAAGCTCTAATGAAATAGTTCCTGCTGCTCTGATAATACAGAGGACAAAGACACCATGAGAGATGCATATAACCTTCAGTCTGCTCCTTCAATCAAGAAGCCAAATGACGAGATATGGATGTCAATTTGTCTAATGTAGGGTGAGGATAATCCAGTATAAACACAGGCGGACAAAAGGCGAGGAACAAAGCAGACAGATTAAATGACATCTGGAGTTGCCGGATTCATCATGTTCCATATCTGTCTGCCACAATAGGAATAGGAAGTTAATGGGCCGGGAGACCCTGACCTGGTCACGCCATACACATCTATAGCGTGTGCACACATCAACACACACATCCCCACCAACACCGCCGCCAGACTGGGTGATTGTTTCACAGCTATGCGCAAAAAAGTGCTATAATCAATACTGGATGTGGTCATGGTTTTTTGGGGGGAGGCAGGAGGGGGGGGGTTTGGCTTTTTTTTTGTTTTTTGATTTCATGCCATCTAATATCGTCATTGGCAATGGGGAGAATCCAACAATGACAATTCCAGGACGATCCCGGCGATAATTCACTTAACAAGGGCAAAGGACCAAACACAAGTGCCGGCTATCGGAAAACAGAAAACCATTGTGAGCTGATATATGACTATTCGCAGCGGAAGGTCAACAGCGGGCCAAGAAGTTACGACAAACATATCAAAGAGGGCTCAGAAATGTCCTTTTTCTCTTCTGGCGTTGCTTTACAACAAACACATTATGTTTTATGTGCCATTTGTTTGATTGTTTTTCCAGGACTGTGCAAAAAACGAGGACACACAATTCTGGGGTCTGTATATTTTTTCCCACACTGCCTTTGCTGGTATCTGTCTTTTCCTTGTTGTCTCCCCTTGGAAAATAGAATTTTGGTGTTTTGACTAGTAGAGATGCTGTCCCAGTATTGTTTTTCTCATCCACTTCCACAGTCACATAAGTGTGCTAATAAACTACCATGGTCCCTGGGGTGCATCCCTCCATTAAACGGAACGGTACATCATGTTCAATGTATATTAAGGTTGGGAATAAGACATACTGGTGTGAGAGTAAACAATCATTACTGGTATTTTTCTGTCTGTGTGAGTGTGTGTGTGTTTCACTGCCCAGCAGGAAGAGGTGTTGAGCCTCAAAGCCCAGCGTGAGGCCTTTGGTGAGTGACTTATCTCTGCATAGCTGATCAATAATTAACCATGGGACATGCTCTAATGAGGACGATAATACACTCTTAGTAAGATAACACTTCAGTCAGAGGTATTGGGCCACTAGTCTTCATTTAGATCCACTCATCACCCTATTAGGATTTGTCACTTTGGCTGATTAACATACTCCCTGCCTGAGTGTAGCGACTGCCACTCCATCCGTTTCATTATTCTTCCGTCTTTCGGTACATACGGATTTCCGGATCCCTTCCCTTTACTTTCTGCGCGCTCCCGATCCGCCGTCTCCTCTCCTTCCCCTTGATGCAATCTGTTGTAACAGCACGAGCGACCCTCCCCGCTGGCACATCGATACATCTCAAGATGCTGTATGACACATGCGGTAAGGACCATTTCTGAGGCCATCCATCAGAGGTAGGACAAGGGCCTTTAGCCCATCCCCTCCAACCCCCCCCACACCCTCGCCTCCGCTCGTGCCTCCTCCAACAATCCTGGTCTGGCAGACAGAGTTTAATAGGGCCGATTAATCAGCAGGCTCATCTAGAGGAGGCCAGACTGTAATTCAGCGAGGAGGGGCCAATCCTGGAGGACGCCTGGTCCATGGACGAATGTGGCTCAGCACTTTCAGACGACAGGACAGCTCAGCATCTTAATACCCTGGACAATACATGTAAATGTAAAGAAAAAAAATTCCTTTGTGTCTGATTAGGTTGTCTAATTCAGACATTGATTTAGTCCAAGAGTAGCAGGTGATAAATGTCTGACTGCAGAGTCGTTAGTGATGACTAGCAGAAGGTTGGTGCTGATAACTGTCTGAGACCAGACTGCCTTTCAATAGCAAGTCTCCGAGGGACCATTAGGAGGGACTCAGGGAAAAAAAAAAGTAATCACTCATTACTAAAGCGGCTCTAGTTATAAATACGAGGATGATGCGCACACATGCGAGACTGAAACAAACACAGGCAGACACATCGGGGTTCATCTCGAGTGAAAACAACCTTCCCTCCGACTTGCAACGAAGCCAGGACCTCTGTTTTCTGAAGATACCTCAGGCTTTTCCAGTGCCATCTGCTGCACCAGTATCTCCACACAATGGAGCTGACTGAGGGCCAGTTGGCAGTGAATCTGAGTGCAGCGAGACTCAGGAGATAACTGGCACGGGGGGAGGAAAAAGGAAGAAAAAAAGAACAACAACGAACCCAACAACAACCAACACCACAAGCTCGGCCAAGTTTCACCAACACAAAAAAACCTACTTCCTTGAAAGATTTCAGTTGAAGGAGAGCCGAGCTTGAACTCTTCTCGCCCCCTGTTGGTGCAGGTGCTCCGGCTGGGCTTCCAAAGATGCATTCGACCGAGTGCTATTTCCAGTTTGTAACATCTGGCAGTGGTCATATTTTGCCAGTGGAAACCAGCACAGTTAAAGACTTCCCCTTTTCACTCGAGCCTCGGGCGGGACACACAAGGCAAGGTATCGGTGGAAGACAAAAAAACGAGGGAGATGGATATTTGTTTGGTGTGAATTCCTTTCAACAGGATATCGCCAAACCTGTGCTGGCTGGTCCACATGTGCTTCCATATCACACACAAACAACAACAACAATAGAATACATCTGTCAGGCATTCAGTCCCCAGAGGAAATGCTTATAAAGACAGCCGGTTAGGCTATCAATAATTAAATCAGATGTAATTCCCATTAGCCATGGGAGTAGGCCCATAAATAGTTAATATGCTCCTTGTGTCCCCCCCTTTTCCTCTCCTCTCATCTTTCATCTCTATCCCCTCTGCTGCTCCTCACGGTTCCTCCAACCCCCCCCCCCCTTTCCTTCAGAGAACAGCGTGGAGCCTGACACACACATCTCCTTGATTATAATGGTCCCACTGGGGGCGAAAGAGGGGCGAGGAATAGGGGGGACCCGGAGGGAACTGAAGACCGAGGATTTACGACTGGGCGTCACAAGACCGGTTAGCGGGAGAAGTTCGTGTCTGCCGACACTTCGGGATGACATCGCCCAAAGAAGAAGCGGGATCCCTGGTACTTTTAGAGTAAAACAAACGCTGGTTTTACATATAGAGTGTGTCGGCTGCAAGTTTAAGAGGTTTCCCCTCTTCTGCTATTCCACTCATCCCGATTCTCCGAAGTAGAAGACTTTCTCTAGTTTCTGCGTGATGAATAACATAGACAGGATGTAGAGTGGGAGGCTGAAATTGAAACAGCCGTCTACTGATGTCGCCCCATCAGTCACCAGACGCCCCTCATTAATCCACACTCCCCCCCCCAACCCCTCCTCGTCCAACCCTTCCATCCATCCTCCCTGCTATTGCGGCACGTCTCCCCGCGTTGAAAGAGCCTACGCGGGTGCTATCGGAGCGCCGGCGCGGCAGCTTCTGTCCATCTATCTCCCCCCGTGACAGAGGGGCCTTAATGTACTGGTTCCACACCAGCCGCACAGAAAGGCCTCTGGGCGAGTGAAGAGGGTGCCAAGGAGATTCATAGAGAGCACAACAAACTCTAAAAAATACGACTATAGCCATGGGCAACATGCACCGATACTTTATCTTTCAGCAGCATCCAAAGTGGCTCTCAAGACTGACGGCGGTTTGCACTTCCACTC
>CAESWR010000057.1:1112241-1123669 GCA_903171835.1 Mullus surmuletus | reverse complement strand
CCCCCGACAGCAGGAGCGGCGCGACAATCCACGCCGTTAATCAACCTCACAGGGTTCCGCGCGGCGTCTGTCGGCGACAAAGTCCCCTGAATTATAATCTGCTCTCCTCGTATCCTTTTAGCGCACATCAAAAGCGCTCGGCGGCGTAATCACACTGGCTGGTTGGGGAAGTTGAAGGATGCTGCTGGGTTGAGTCAGCGAGGGCCACCGCTGCGCATACTTGGACAAAACTGCTGTGTAAGAGGCAGACCAATTACAAAACAATTTCAATGTGGACAAATGTATAGAATGGGCAAAGAAAACATCAAAGGAACTCTTGAAAGGATAGTTCAGATTGTTGGACATGCACAACACTGATGGTGAGGATCCCAAACAACTTCATGTCAAGAAATCCAAACTATCCCTTTAAGAGACACTCCATTACTCAACATACCTATGGTAAGAACGTAACCTCCAACACCTGAACAGCTAAAAGCATGTGTTGCTTCAGGGTTAACTTCCATGTACACATAGTGAGTGTTTCCCCCTTTGGCTCCATCTATCATCAATCCCACGTGTGAGTGGGTGTGACACAGACAAACCCTCCCTCGCTGTTCCAGCATTTTGCATTCTGGCCAGTAAGTCTAACTTGGCCCGACAGTTGAGACATAACAGACGAATTCGACACTTTGGGCCCTCTTGTGATGACACAAGCGAGGGGAGTTTCCATCCCTCGCCTCAAACTCTATGATTTTCCAGAGTTATGTTCACCGAAGGGTTCCACAACTGCGTCATACCCAAAGCCAGCTCGTTTTCGGGTACCGCCGCTCTTCCTCTTTTGCCACCAGAAGCCGGCGTCCCGCTCTCCGGAGCCAAAGCATCCTCCCGCTGGAGGGGCGCTGGCAACTCTCTAAAGAACACAGAGGGCTATTCATCATCTCTCAAAGGAGCGAACACTACATCAATCTGTCTGTCAGCAGCCCTCCAGACCAATACGCCTCTGCCTGCCTCGGCGCATTCCACGCCAGAATCCCAGCGCCCGGCGGATTTAACTCTCAACGTCGGTCTGTGCTCATCATCCCGCTTTGAAATGCAACTATAGCAGTTCTTGTAAGCGCCAAAAAAAAAAAAAAAATACACGGCAGTTTCATGTTCAGATGCTGGTTAGCCTCCCGATAGAGCTTGTAATCACACGTTGAAAATAGCACCTGGTTTGCCGTGTTGCTTCTCTGTTTCAATTAAGGAGGTGATTTCATTTTACGATACACCAACGTTCTGTCTAAAATGAATGTGAAATTAAGTAGGTAGGAATGGTTTCGGGGTGCAGTAAAAAAAAAAAAGTACAGAGGATGCTGTAAAACTGCTGATCGCTTCTCATTTTAACACCCTGCAGGACAGGAGCCGGAAAAACAGTGAGAGGGTCGAGAGATCGGACATCCCCCCGGGGTGAGTCAGATCCATGAAAAGGACACGCTATCCGCGATTTGCAGAGTCAGCATCCATCTTTGATTTGGACTTTTTTTTTTTTAACGGGGTCCGTCATCCCATCATCCCAACTCATGAGCGAACCGCGGAGTGCGAAGGTATTAGAGGGCCGGTTAGGGAGGAGGAGGAGGGGAGCAGACACAAAATGTATTTTGCTGTCAAAGAGGCTTCACGGCTCTGCTGCCTATTTGACAGGCGGTGACGGGGAGAGACAGCTATTCTGAACGGGATGTCATGATGGATAACCTTTATGTAGTGTGCGAGGTATGAAGCCCCATCCATTGTGGAGGAGGACGACACGAGGCCCATATCAGGAGAAGCCAGATTGTCCCGCGCTGTATTACTCTGGAATATGATGTGATTTTAACGATCCGTGACGGATGAGGTATTACCTCTGCCAAGGATATAGTTATATTTCCCCCGCTGTTTTTAAGTTCCTTTAAGCGGGATTATCAAAAACCACCTGGGCTGATTTTCATGGGAACTTGCCGGAGGGCTGAAAAGAAAGAAAAGAACCCATCGCATTGTGGGGCACAATCTGAAATTTTCACTCTCCTTAACGTTGTACTTTTAGGACATTTGACAATTTCATACATTTTTAAAGTGGTCTTACTCATATACCACATTCAAAGTGCTTAACATTAAATATAAATATAGAGATACATTAAAAAATACTAGATTGGGGACACAAGGTAGATATGATGATATGAAGAGCACATAAATAAATGAAAAATAAGAAATTATCGTGCCGTGAGACAATAACACGATAAAATTGCACTCTGATGATATAATTTATGTATTGAAGGAAAAGAGAAGCCGCAGCTCAACCACAACTTAAATGAGCTGACTGTTCCTACAGACCACAAGTATTCAGAACGCTTGTTCCACAGGTGGAGAAAACACTGAAAGGTGCTTCACCCAACTTGGATTTGATCCTGGAAGCACTGAGTGAACCTGCACCACATGACCCGAGGGGGTCCGGAGGCTTTGCGGCACGCCTGGAATATCACAAGGGAGATATAGTCATATTAGTGGTGATATTATCTGTAAATGTGTCAGATGTGGTGCAGATCCAGATGGCCTGAAGTACAAAAACAATATCCGTGAGTCAGGGGGAGAGTCACCTCAGCAGTTATGTTTTGTCTATCTTTTCTTTCCTAATTTAAAGTGGGAGGGGTCTTTGGGAGAGCAGCAAAGTCATCTATGTTCACAAACCAGATCAGAATATGCAGTAAGAATCAGAATCCAAAGTTGTTAGGTCATTTGATTCGGTTGCTATGGAGACTCCATTATTAATCAAGCAAGGAAAATAAATTCAGAGCAAGGAAATAAATTAGTTTTGATCTTTGTTGTTTTTGGTCAAAAATATCAGAATACAATTTAATATCCTGCAGGAAATGCTGCTTCGCCACTGCACCTCTGCTGGGTGTGAGATACCGAGCCACACCATGATGTCACGGTGCACAATTAGGCACACACTTCAACATCGCTACAGCGAATAAGTGACAGATGGAAAAACAGTGCAAATTTGATTTCTGGTGTTTTGTTGCTCCTTAACTTAATAATGAAATGCTGTTTTTCCAACATTACATGCTCCCCTGGCACTTTCTGAGGCTTTTTCATAGAGCCTCTGAGGCTGTGAGTGTTTCTGTGACATATGTACTGAATGTATTATGGCGGTTTGTAGTCATCGACAAGGGAAGTCTGACAAACGATCAGTGCGACGCAGTGATGCACCAACGCTGCGATACAAAACGATTTGGAATAGGTTTTCCCAGGCAATAATACAATGAAAAACATCAAGGCAGACGCCAGTGTGCAGCGCCAGGCCTCAGATCAATGACAGTTCTGCATTCAAATAGTGAAATTAAGGAACGGGCAGCCTCAGACCCCCTTGCTCCTCTCACCATCTTTTACTTTCACAATCCCCTCACTTCAGCCGTGTGACAGAGCGTCGCCGGCAGCTGCAGCCCTCCAGCGACGGATGATTTGCACCGCGACTTGATTCAGGCCTCCGCTCCCCTTTCACCTTTAGAAGCGGCTGTCAGGGGCGATGAGAGCTTTATGTTTTCCGAGGCGATGATAAGCCACGGGTTTATCACACAAGGGCGCTTTGAGCTGGAAGCATGAATAGGACTTTTATAGGTATTAACTGTAATGACTCCCTCCCCGATACCCCGATTAACACAGAAATGGCAGCAGGAGAACACACAGCGTCGAGTGAGCGCATGCTGAAACTGCAGCACTTTGCTCAGAACCCACATCGCTGTCAAAAGTTCCCTTGTTTTATCACAATTAGCCAAGTTAATTTTAAAATGCTGCAACATCAGAGTTTTCCTCTTGTCGCAGTCTGGCCTTTCACTCTGCGTGAAAAGAATGTAGCGGGCTGGATATAACGAGGGGCTAATCCAATGGGATACTCCCCAACAATAAAAATACCTTACTGGCAGTGCCTGGTGGACTGACCCATTTTAATTGTGCGTACACTAATCTATCCCACAGTAAAAAGTGCTGCGGCTATATCCAACACTCTTCCTCTGTGGCTCAGTGGTGCATTGTGTGGGTGTGTGAGGTCTGGAGGATCAGCAATATTGTTTTTGTAGGACTCGGAAGGGCTTACAGGAACGTTTGCCGCCCTCAGGGCTGCGCTAAATTTAATCCTGTATCAGGAGCCATGCGATGGGTTATCGTGGACGGATTTGATCATTTAAATCCACAATCATTATGTTAGACTTTGAGTACACACACAGAGATTTGCAATGCAAACCCTGATTGGTGGAATGAAAGAACCTAAAAACATTTGCAAGCTGGTGGGTCAACTTAATCTCTTGACACTGGCTGTCCGTGCTTTTGTGAGAGAAATTTTAATATTTCTTGGAGCCAGAATCAAGCTTTTATGGTGGAGCTCCGATGTTTATCTGCAATGCCTCATGAACACACTCTTCTGCACGGCCTTGAAAAAAAAAGAAAGTGGAGAAACAGACTGGCCAGGTGAATCAAGAAGACGCCTCTGACATTTCATTGATTCCACAACTAAAACCTCATCTGAGATACAGCCTGCGGATGACAAGAGGAGCGTGTAGGTTAAAAAGTTGCCTCAGTTCCTACAGATCTTTTATTGCCAACTCATCTAGCTGAGACATCTTTGCCACAACAACTCTCCCTCACCAGAAGTAGGTCGCGTCACTGCTGATTCAGAATGCGTCACTGCGACTTGCTGGCTTTTCTGCGTATTCCCTGGGGTTAAATGGCAGCAGCAATTCACCATTTGCCTTGTTAAATAGGCTAAATAGGACCGTTGGCCTATTCATTTGTAGAAATTGCACAGGCTATATGCACACAAGACTGCCGCAGGTTGGCACTGACATTTGGCACCTCCCATTTATCTTGCGAAAGGTCATGAATTGTAGCGGGTTCCATAATGAGTCATGTGAGAAACGGATCAAAGTTCACACCAATACCAGAAAGGTCAACTGACAAGTCACGGGGGGCCCCAGGCTCTCCGCTACCACTCAGTCATCAATAAAATGAAATGCTGAGGGGCTACAACCACTCCTCGCTACCGATAATCAACATCAAGCTATCAGACGGTGCAAGTATGGGCATCATGCTGACAGAGACACGATTCGTTTACTTACACACCGAAAGCAAGAGGGCAAGCTGGTACCTGAATTTAGTGACTTAGTGAAGTGAAAAGTGCAAAGCCTATTTTTTTTTTTTTTTTACTCAATCTACCTCTGGATTTACTAAAAATCTTGGCACGGCCGCCGTTCACTGAAACATGTTAATCATGCTTGTCATAACAAACATATTTGCAGTTAACTTTCACAAAAGCCCACGGCAGGCTGGCAGGGACTAACTGCAAAGCAGCCGCATGTGGGAGCACTGAAAAAAATAGAGGGTGAAAAAGAGGGGAAAAGTACAAATATTGCAGAAAGACACCATCTTTTCTATATTTGTTCTTGTAGTGTTTTGTACAGCTGATTTTTTTTTTTTTCAGTTCACTTGGATTTTACTCTTGGATGCTTCCTCAACCAGCTGGAGAAGAGCACCCCTCTGTTATCTGGAGGTAGGCGAACCTCTGCAGTGTTTCGGGCCCAAATATGAACACCTGTGCACACATCCAATCCAACTAGCCTGAAGCAAACATTACTTTCATAAAGCTCAAATAATTCCTTTTTTTTTTCGTAGAGATCGTATGAGACAGGTGGCTCCTCTCTTTGAGCTCTGACTGTTGAGAGAAATGCGAACAGCTGCAAGATGAAGATGGCACTGACAGTTAACTGATGCCATAAAAACACATACACAGGTGGAGTGATCTTTCATGCGCTCCTCTGAGGAAACTGTTTGCGTTGAGCGTAACACGGTTTATAATCTCTCTGATATCTGTTCTGCAGTAAGCCAGCAAGCAAACAGCACTCCTGATATCCTGCTTAGACACTGCCGAGCCGTGTGTCCACGCCGGCTCTACATCCTGCCGCACTGATAAGAGATAAGGAGCGGGTCCGGGTCGGTGCCACCAGTGCGGGCTGATAAGCAGGGTTTCCAGGGCCTGGTGGTCTGCTGGCAGATCACCGTCCACACCAGGTTTTAGCAGCTGATAAGCGCTTGCATCCTTACAAGGGATGTGCATAAGGTTGCATTAGCGGAGTATTATTAATTGCAGGATGAATGTGATCCGTCGACTTGGTTGTGACACAGAATCGCACAACGGATGTGAGCTGGTCCAAGAGTCGCCCTGATGGCACCGAGATATGACAAGGTTGCTCCGCGTTGGCTGCGGCCTGATCTCTGTTGTCATAATGTTTGTGTGTGTGATACCTTGCTGAACAAGCGCGGCTCAGATACCTGGCTTATGTATATTTATAGTTGTGCTCCTTGGGGAGCTGCTTCACCGTAACTTCCCAGACTCCTTTTCAACGGGGGAAACAAAGTGAGAAGCCTCTGACACCAAAGCCAAATCCTCCTGGGAATGAGCGTCTCCCCCCAACTGCAAATGATGCGCTCGGAGGAGGAAGGACACGACAAAGCCCCAATAGGGAGATCGGCCTGAATGTGATACTGTTGGCATCATTTTGACTTTCACTAGGTAGAATGGCAGCTCTGTCGTTACAAAGCTCTGGATATCCATTTTTTCCAGCAACTTCAACTGGGTGGATTGGACCTGCAGGAAAGCATGCGACTCTCAAAATGGACATGTGATGCACTTCAAAATGTTACTGCTGTGGGTCCAGATGTTCACAGCCATATTGAAATTCATTTTAAAGCTCATTTTCCCTTTGTTTTCTGTCTCAATCGCGTGATATTCCTTCAAAGATCATTAGTGTAGGTCAATCAACAGTTAAAAGTATGCTGCCAAAATTGCCTCTTGCTGCTTTACCATGTGACAGCACTATTGTTCTGCGTCTTCTTCTTCCCTCTATACTGTGAACAGCTGACTATGTGCTATCTGCATTTGTTATATAGCCCTTTTATGGTACCTTAATCAAATCTGTTTCATTAAACAAATCTACCAGTAAGGGGAGCCAGTCTTTATCACAGCAAAATCTATTTCTCGGTAGCAGCAGCAGCTGTCCAGTGGAAGACCAATACACAAAACAATAATTGGGTGAATCTCTTTGGAGGGGGAATATTGGCTCGTTGAGATTTAACAGCAGGCCATCAGGTGAGGTGTGCTACTGCATCATAGATAGACAACAGCGCCAGTGATTGAACCAAGGGGTCTGTGCAGTGGTAGTAGTGTAAATATTAGGACGGTCAGGTTCGAAAACCGAGCGCAACGGCAGATGGTGTGTGGGGCCATTCGGCAACCAATTTGAGGTAACGTGGCTTCAAATAATTGGAATTCTATTCAAATGAAGCGTGTTTTAATGGCTGGCCCTCTTGACAAATAGCGATTGTCAGGCTATTATGGACAATTTACAGAAATAGCGCATGAAAAGGTGGCAAAAGTGCACACCTAATGCTCTCTAATTACTAGGTATGATTTTCTGCATTCTTACCTGCTCTGCGGTTTGCCTCTTTATACATGCCTTCATTCTCAGAGAATTGTTGTTTATTTTCATACTACAAGCTGCCACACGTCTGCGTTGAGACTGCAGCTACGGTGTGTTCACACCGTTGTGCAGCAGAGCAAATGAGTTAGCCAATATTGAAAAGCCGCAGTGTTTAACTAGCCGTTGGGTCTCAGTGAAACACCCCCCGGCAGGATGCACCGCCTCCCAACACCGCAATTGCCCTCCATCTTCCCTCTGTGCCTCTGCATCTGTTGCAGTCTCAGAGGCAGATGTTCCTATGAGGAGAGGCAGCAGGCAGATAGACCCCCCAAGTCCGCCTCCCCCCTTTCCCTCCCTCTGTCCCCCCATATGATTACCTCTCTATCCATCTCACCGCAACAATGCTTTCCCCCATCCGATCCCGCCACCGCAGCCGCCCTAGCCCCGTTTTTTCTTTTTTTCCTACGAGCTTCATTGACCCTCATCTCGAGACAATTAGGCCAGATAAGAAGAGGTTGGGGGCCCACTGCTTGCACGAAAGACCTGCTGAGGGCAAGCTCATAAAGGCCACTCAACTGTCAGGCAAGAGGTGATGGAGAATATAAATGTGCAGGCTGAGGGTCAGCTGTTTACATTTGTAGCCATGGCCTGTCTTTGAAAAATACTCTAATGAATAACCATTAGAAAACCCGCGCAGCACTATTAGCTATTCATAATATGAGCCGAACAGGCTGTAAAGTATTGCGGGACTCATGCCAGCTAACTGCTAAGCGGCAATATCACATATTTTACCTCAGTGGATTGTGGTGGCAGAGCTCTGGCCCGGGGCCATATCTGACTGCTGTTAGGGAGAATAATGATGAATATCTGAGGCGCCATTAATCTTGGTCAGGTATGTGTGAGGAAATCTGTGCGTCCCTTTTCACTCCAGTGCCCCACACACCCCCCCCTCCCCCCTCCCCATCCCGTCCGCCGTTGCCTGGAGCCAGGTGGTGACCAGACAGCACAAGGTCAGAGGGGAAGGTCGGAGAGCATGCTGGCGACAGAGTGACAATAGGACACGCATGCATACAGTCATGTATTCGCAAATGTATTTAAATAAATGTCATTTTAGCATGATGGGTGATCATATCCAGAAAAATACATTTACATATTCTTACAGTGCACGGAATTTTTTGCAAAAAAACGCAAAGACATCAGCAGATAGTGACTGGAAAGCGAATAACAGGGTCTGAACAATAACAGGTCCCGTTGCACAATAAAGGGGGCATGAACGGCCTGCAGCATCCCTCATCACGCCTGATAATGGAGATCTTGGCTTTAGCTGTACTTCTAGATGGGGGGGGGGGATCAAAAAAACATGGCTACATTCGCTGCGATACATGCCAGCAATCTGAGCAAGCTGGCTGAAGCAATTTCTGCGAATCTTCCAAAGCAAGATGTAACAATTGGACAGGGTTTGCCATTTTGTATTGATCACAGTGAAGGTGATAAAAAGAAAAAAGATATGTGTTGTATATATTGATGCTGAATTCACAGCTGGACGTGTAATGTATTGGGTGTCACTGTGAAAAGCTTTCATTTGTCGCTCTGTCTGGTGCAAACCTGCGGGCATATGTCAGCGCAACACGCCCCCACAAGCAGATACAGTTTCAAATTTGCAAATGAGAAGGGACGGGGCTCGCACACATATAAAATTCAAAGCGCTGCCAGCCATGCCGGCTCCGGCCCTGTTTTGGTTTGGGTTTGCCAATTTGCATGTCGGTTAAACATTTCCTCACCAGCCAGTCCTGTCTATCTGGATTTCAAAAAGATTCATAATTCTCTTTGTTAGGCGCTTCCACGGGGCCCGGCAGTAAGAGATCTAAACCCAAAATGAACTCTGCATCACCTCCAACGCTGCCGAGGGGAGCAAAGAAATCCAAGGGGGAAGTCGAAGAAAGTAAGCCAACTGTCGCCTCAGCCAATCATGTGTAGGATTACTACGGAGGGAGGAAGCGCCTCTTCTGATTGGAGGAAGCGCCCATCGGGGACTGATAACCTCGTTCATGATATGCTTTCGGGCTACTGAGATGGCAACAATATGTGCTAGGGCATCGATAATGCATCACATAAGGAGCTTGCATCTTCCAACAAAAAAAATCTTGCTCGCAATGTCTTTCATTTGTATGACAACACCCACTCTTCCGCAGCCATCACAGCAAATTAATGGGTTATGTCCGGGAATTTCATAATCCCACAAAGAATGCTTTCCACTAAAACATTTAAAAAAAAAAGATGTTCACAGCGTTTTTCATGGTACGAGCTTCGTAACACCTCGATTAATATTAAAGGAATCAAACAATCATGGCGCTTCAAATGGAGACTGCAGATGCTTCGACTGTGCCTCGAAAATCAGAGGCAGTGATGGAACTGGAGGCGGCATCGACTCAAGTAAGAGATGCGAGAGAGATAAGAAGGAGGAGGATTCGTTTTCTGTTCTAGACACGTCTCTTTTTCTTACAGCTAACTGCCAGTGGGAGGAATTACAGCTCTGTGCCCCAGAATCACCTGGCTCAATGTGCCCTGCATGCTAACTAGCCAGGCAGCACATGGGCGGAATACAAAATCTATGCAAACAGCAGGGACATAAGTTATCCAGAAAGGAGTAGGGGGTGGTGGAGCGGGGGTGGGGGGGTACGACGACACTGCCACTGGATTTGATTCGTCCCATTTGACTGTTTTCTCTGTCACAATTTAGTCTGTCCCCCCTCGCCGTTTCACCTTGTGCATCTGTTGGTGTGGAATCTTGCCGCAGCGCTTCCTGTTGAATTAACACACTGGTACAAACAAAGCGGGCGGCCTCCGGCTGACCACGCTTGGTATTCAACGTGCGTCAAGCTCATCTTTATCTCTACAGCGACGAGGAATTTTGTGCAACTTCAGCTTCAGGAAAATGCTATTTGTTCTTAATAAAACTTCAAAGCTCTCTACAAGGTGCTTTGGAATGACATCATGTATCTATTTGTGATTATATCTGTGTCTTAATTAACCAATATCAGTGCATTTTCAGATATCTTTTTAGACATTTACAAATCTGTTCTAAATTGAGTGTGTGACCAACATATATCCAAATAAATAAGTGACTGCTTCTTCAACTTGTTCAGTTGAATGACTGATTGAGTTTGACTTTCCTTTTTCATTTTGGCTCCAATCTTTTCCTCCCCTCTGTGTCGATCCCGCCGCAGAGTCATCCATAACCACAAAACAGACCATCAGGAATAAAAATTTGAAGGCGTTTTCTCGCTGACTGCCTCATTTGCGGATGCAGAGGCGCATCGGTTTTCAATTGAGACGGTTTGATATCCAGTTAAAAACTCATCACATTTGCTCTCAAGGCTATTGTGACTCCCCCAAAACAATGACAGGAGCTTGATACTGAAGATGAGCAAGCATAAATGTCCTATCAAGAGGAAAACAGAGGCCTCATTACGCAAGTTACTTCTTAAGGAGTGATGGTCACGTACTGTTGTTTTCCTCCTGCTGATCTAAGGCTCTTCACACGCTTGCTCGAGCTCAATTTATTTTTTACGGCTGGCTTAGTAACAGCTGTTTCACGCTGCTGCAATCAAAGCAGCATCTGGAGAAAGCAGGATGTAAATTGAGCTTTTTTTTCTGCCATTGTCCCTTGCAGAAGGTTTGTTCGTTGTATCATGACAAAACGAGAAAAAATCTTGATGTGGAGTCAGTCATTAGTAAAACATTTGATGTTGTTCTCGCTGCGTCTGCGGCTAACGAGCTCCGGTCTGCTTGCCAACTCACTTTGTGAATCATAAAAGTCTCCAGTGCAGGTTTGGTCGCTGAATAATACTTTCAGTCACATGATTCCATTCGCTCATCCTGGTGGTTTTGTTTTGTCATCACCTTCCAGGAAGGGCTGCTGCTTGCTGCTTGGTGCACGTCTGTTTTTCTTTTTTGGGTTTTTGAGC